>BSBK01005351.1:1025000-1287500 GCA_027943335.1 Chamaecyparis obtusa
TAAATAAATATTATAAATTTTAACTATTATAGAAAATAATATAATACTACTTTTATATTAAAAAAATATAATTAAAAATTCATAATTATTTTTTCCATATCATATTATAAAAAAATTACCTTTTTCAATATTTCAACACACCCATTTGCAAATTTTAACATCATTTTATATTATTTTTTATATAATATAAAATTTATATATATCTTATTTAAATATATAAAATAAAAAAAATAATATAAAATAATAATATAATATGAAAATATATATTATAAATTATTTATAATATAAATAATTAATATAATATATTAAATTAAACATAATTAAATTGATTAGAAATAAATTTATAAATAATAAATTAAAAATATATATAAAAGAAAAAAATATATCACTATAGAATAAATTAAAAATATAAGACAACATTTCCTAAACGGAAACTATTAAAGACTGTGAGAGCCGTTTTATTTTTAAGCAGTCTGTTCTTCTGACATATACGATTATGACTATCAGAAAGGACTGATGCTGCAATATTGGACGTGCAGTATACATACAAGGTAAATGCAGCACTGGCTAGGTGCAAATATTTGACCATTTAGCCAATGCTTGGAGATCATACCTTCATCCCTTGGAAATCTCACTCAGCTTCAAAATATGTCACTTAATGGAAACCGCTTACGAGGCAAAATCCTGAACAAAATCGACGAGCTTTGGGAGGTGATCCAGCTAAATTGGGAAAGAATCGCTTGACAAGACAAATTTTGGCGTTGGTACAGAAGGTCCAGAGCCTGCAGTTCTATCATGACACAATGGCCCATACAATAGATGGTTCAAATTATGTGATTGCCTATGATGAATGAGAATTTTGAAGGGCATAATTGTTTTGATCAGTTTCTTGTTGTACAAATTGCATGCTCTTGTTATTAATGTATTACTGCATGAAAGGAATTATATGAAATACATGAACTGCATCTTTTTGCTCTTTTTTTTTTGTATGAGAATTGGAAAGTTTAACTTCTGGTGAGGGGTGCCGAATGTGGGGAAACAGGGAAGGGTAGAAAGGGATGTTTCTCTACCTGCTAGTGTTCATTCTTGGTGATAAAAAGATGCTTTGGCCAAAGATTATTCGCATATATTTTCATAAATATGCTGCCCATGTTCCATCTCCTTGCCACATTCATGATCAGTTCTACTTAGCCATATGCGGAAAGTAGTTAGTTTCATGGTAGCACCAGATACCCCTTGCCTTTTATTCGTTGGGCATTGTAGGGTTGGGAATTCTGCGAGTAGGTAGAATCCCAAGGAACTGTAACACTTTGTTGATAGAATAGACAAGTGTTTGAGCCACACTCTTGTCTTGAGAATTATAGATGGACGACTAACTGTCCAATAACATAGGAGACAAGAACTTATAGAAGGATAGATGTCTAATTTCAATTAAGTGTCTTATTTCATGATTGACCTTTATGGTTATGCTCTTTGATGCACTATTATAGATGTATAACATACATTGATGTGTTGATTTTATATGATAATGAATTATCTTGGTTTATTTGGATGCTTATCCTTAGATGAAGCAAACTTGCATTACATTGATGAAAAAGTGAATACTTATCCTTAATAAGTTGTAAGACTTATATTTGTTTAGAGATGAAAGATAAATGCTATGATAAAATGAGTTAAAATTTTCTTTTGAAATACTATTGTGACAAGATGGGCATGAGGGCCTAGGTCACATAAATGGAAAAATGTATCCTCTAAGCTTTTCAAGTGCTTTGCGAAATGAATAACCTTCTCATCTAGTAAGTACCACATGTTAGATGGTATGTATGATGATTTATTTACTTATGATCAAGTTAAGGTTTAGAACTTGTTTATTAAACATTTGCAGTATTTCAATGATTATCTTTATTCTAGAATATTTACCATTGGAAATTATCTTCCATGAAGAATTGTGATTGATTAAAAAAAAATATTGTAAGTTTCTACATGTAAGTATGACAGGAATTTGATACGAAGTGCTCAATTCATTGATTTCATTAGTATGATGCCAAGGTATGGTAAGAAGCACAAGTAAGTGTGTGCTCTTTTGTAAATTGAAGGTATTACATAGATTTGTGACTAAACGCATTAGGATGAAGGAATGATATATTTTGATTATGATGAAAATAAGTACTAATGCTTTGATTTTGTTCCTATGCATCACAGATGGAATGACATATTATTATTATTAGAGAGGGAATATTGTTGGAGAGAGGTAACTCTAATCTTGTAAAACTGAAGGATAGTAATGGAATTCACACACTCACTATAATTTGCCTATGAGGCTTGTTATGAATGATCTATTTGAGGAATATGTGCATATGTCTATAATTATTTTTCAAATGAAAGTAAGAATTCATTTAGGATTAAAAGCATACTAGATGTAACTTCTAGTAATAAGTATAGTTGTTGATTCTCCATATGTGTATTACCTATTGTTGTTATCAAAAGTTAGATAACATGCAGTTGAAGATATAATTCTAGTAAGAAAATGAAATTGAATCTTGTCAATTTGCTATTAGAATGTAAAAAGTGTAAACATGCATTACCTTAATATTTGAATAATGGGAGATGATTTATCATCATGTCAATTATAATGCTCAATTCATTGATTTCATCAGTATGATTCTAAGGTATGGTAAGAAGCACAAGTACGTGTGTGCTCTTTTGTAAATTGAAGGTATTACGTAGATTTGTGACTAAACGCATTAGGATGAAGGAATGATATATTTTGATTATGATGAAACTAAGTACTAATGCTTTGATGTTGTTCCTATGCATCACAAATGGAATGACATATTATTATTATTAGAGGGGAATATTGTGGGAGAGAGGTAACTCTAATCTTGTAAAATTGAAGGATAGTAATGGAATTCACACACTCACTAGAATTTGCCTATGAGGCTTGCTATGAATGATTTATTTGAGGAATATGTGCGTATGTCTATAATTATTTTTCAAATGAAAGTAAGAATTCATTTAGGATTTAAAGCATACTAGATGTAACTTCTAGTAATAAGTATAGTTGTTGATTCTCCATATGTGTATTACCAGTTGTTGTTATCAAAAATTAGATAACATGTAGTTGAAGATATAATTCTAGTAAGCAAATGAAATTGAATCTTGTTGATTTTCTATTAGAATGTAAAAAGTGTAAACATGCATTACCTTAATATTTGAATAATGGGAGATGATTTATCATCATGTCAATAATAAAAATTTTAAATTATCTTTGCATATGATTTCCAATTTTGAATTATGCATCGAGATGATGCATTCTTAAGAGGGGAAGGATGTCATGACCCACTGGCCCATACAATAGATATTAATTGTACATCGGTAGTGGATGCCAGCTTTTGGGCAATGAGTGCATGAAAGAAAGGACATGCGTAGTATGAGTCTTCCTTGTTTGACTCCATATTTTATGCCAGAATTCAAGGGAGATTTTAATATTTATTTTATCCTTAGTTACTTGCTGGCATTTTCCACCCACGTGAATGACCAAACAATATAGTTTTCAACATGATATTTTGGTAAGAAGAAAAGAGACGTAACGAGGAGGATTTATTATTAAAAAAATAAAAAATATCAAGGCACAAAGAGGATAAAAGAGAAGGCAACGCATGTAAAAGAGAGAGAGTTTATTTTATTTGGAGGAAGAACACACAAAGCTTTTATTTTAAGGAAGGAGAGTTTTATTTTGAGGGAGAATTTTATTTTAAGGGAGAAGGAAAATTTTATAAGAGGCACACATTAGAAGGAGAATGAGGAGAGCTCATTTTTTTGAAGGAAGAAAGACTAGCTGACACATAGGAAGGAAGGAAGGAGGAATAAATTCGACCTAGAAGAGAAGAATGGAAGCATTGCAACTCCAGATTTTTAATAAATGAGGTTCCTTTCTCAGTTGAATTTTTATTACATATACAAAGTTATTGTAGTAATTAGAATTGGTGTTCAGATTAATATTTTTACTTCTGAAATTAATTATGTTTTTCTTGTAAAAAAATAGTTTTTAAAGATCTATTTATGAAAAAGTATTAGGAAAGGAAGAAAAAGGAAAATCATATCAATTGAAAAGAGAACAATGAATCTATTATTTATAGGCAAAGATATTAGATTAGAAAATATGAGTGGTCTTGAAAATTTATTTAAAGGAAAACAGATGAACTAAAATCAAGAAATGATTGAAAAGTTTAGTAAAACTCTTTTTTTTCCAACTTCATAATTTTAGAATGATTTTAGAGTAAAAATCAAATTTAAACGTAAATATTTTCGTTACAAAGTTCCACTTGATTTTAAACCATATTTCAACATATCAAAGAAGATGAATTCATTTGAATTGTTGAATGATTAGAAATCTACAGATGGTTATGATTTTATTATGAAAATGTGTAATTAGTAATATCATTTAAGAAATTGGCTATTATTTGAAAAGAGAAAAGATAGTAAACACAAACAAAAGTCTTGGCAACCTTCAAATTTAACTTATTGTTAAAGATAAATCTTAGGAACAAACTTGTTGTTTTTGCTTATTTAAACTGTGATAGAAAACTTGATGAACTTTCTATAGTAAGGGAATGATTATATAAATTATGAAATGTGGTTTTACCTTATTGTATGTTTTTCTAAGGTTGAGTATTTAATCGATCTATTTGGAAAGAGGGAATCAAAATCTTAACTATTTTAAGTGGATAATTTATTATTTTAGGGAAGATTTTATTTGCTAAAATTAGAGCAGCATATAAATTCACTCTTTCAAACTCTAAAACATGGATTTAAAAGTGAGAGCTAACCACTTGGTTGAATAGAATCCAGTTAATTAAGTTTACCTTAGAAAGACTTTGATAAAATCTTATTGAATATGAATACCTCTGAATTTAGGCCAAGTTAGTTATGCTTTTGCAACCTGTCATTTATAATTTTTGACTATGGTTAGTACATCAAGGAAGGGCTATGCCTATGTGTAGGCTTATTTTCATTATCTTTGCATTAAGTGTTTATGCGTAGATAAATACTACAGTATGACTAAGTGATTATATGAATATTAGGCCATATTTAATTCAATACAAAGTACATACTATTGAAGATTATGATTACTTGGAATACCAGATAAAATAATAAGAAAATGGTGTTTGCATGTGCTGAAGTATGCAAGAATGTTTATTTGTGTTTCTCCGTGCTTAAAGAAATAAAAGATCCTATAAAGAGAAACTTATATTTATTATGTAATTATATTTCCTATTGAGAACCAAGAGGATGGAATGTTTGTTAGCCTTGTGTTTTAATTGGAACTACGTATATGTTTTTCTATATTGGTTGGCTACAAAATAAAAGAGATTTTCAACATGTTGCTCAAGAAAGAATTAATGTTTCTAGTTTTAATATATCAAAAAGATGCATATGGTTTTCTCCATGTACTATGATGAATTGAAGTTATAAATATAATTTGAACTTATAAGAGATAATGGCGAAAATGTATGAGCTTGAACATATTTTTGATAGTTCTAGGAAAAGGATGTTGTTATGTTCCTTTATGTATGTTGAATGCACCCATGAAACATGATGTATTATGGATTAAATGAGAATCCTTACACAATCTTTTCCATATGTATGAAATGGAAGCAATATTAAAAGGTTAGATTTTGGAAGTCCATGACATGTTATATTGGAACTTGATTGTGGATGTATCAAGTAGCACATATTCCATTACTCCTTAGTTTTACTTTGTTAGATTACTTCTAGCTGGGCTAGGTATCTTTCATGTCAGGAAAGATTTCGGGGAAGTGTTAATGCTTCGTGGTAGGGTGGAAATGCACTTCCACAATATTCTCACCCTTGCTGAATTTTGTGAATAGGTTTATGAAGTTTCTTACCGGAAGGAGTTGCCATTTCATTATCGACATTGTGGTGTTTGGACACTCGACAAATGGTTGAATTTCCACTTAATTATTTTGGACAAAGGTATGCTTTATCTTTTTGATAGTTATGGTTGTAATAGTACTTTTATTTCTTTATTATCGACACATATTTGTATCTAGTTGACTTGTGCATTCGACTTTTGACTGGTTGACCGAATTGTTTATCTTTATATTAAATTTGCTGATGTGGTCTTTGTGTTGAAAGTTCAGTCTTTACATATGGTATCAAAGCACTGGGTTCCATACTAGGGCCTTGAGTTCACTATGTTTAGTTGTGAACCCTTAGTTGCATAAATCGTTATTCAATTATTGCTTAGTCTATGAACGTAACTTTGGTTCCCTGGATTGACTAGAGTGATTTTCCAATTTCAAGTTTATCTTGATAGAAAAGGATAGGATGATCCTTGTTTTGTGGAAATAGACACTTAAGGAACAATATTTCTTACGTGAGTGAAATTTTTTGAATGTCCCACGTTGTTCTTGGAACTATGAATTTTTGAAACGGTTATGAGAGCTTGACAACTGTCCACCTTTGAGTGGTGTGATTTTTTTTCTGTTTCATATTGCAAAAATGTTAGAATATGTAAAAAAACTATGAGGTGCCTTGTGTGTGGGATACACTTAAAATTTAATGTTTTTTTTCTCTACATTAGAGTAGCAAAGAAAGAAGATAAAATTCTATGAGATATTGTGTAGTGAAAGAATGATGGTTATGAAATGAAGGTATGAAAGTTTGCCAGAATTTAGGACTTGGATTGAGATGAATGGTAGAAATATGTATTATTGTAAGGTATAATTGCAAGTGTTATGAAATGATTTTAATACTAGAATCTTATGAAATTCTTGAGGAAGAAGAATTCAACATGTTTTATATGAAACATAAATTCATAGAAAATTTATAAAAATATATTTATGTATTACCTTGCATGGCATGAGATTTCAAAAGAAAAGAGAGAATTAACAATTCATGTGGGTTGACTTTAGTGGAAAGAACAATATTGTTTAAGGCAATTGAATGTGTTATTGCATGATGATGTAAACTTTGAGATTTATGTTCTAGAAGTATGGTCATATTCTATAACGTACCTTGGACGCAAGATGACGTGTAGTTTTTACTCCCTTCTTGTGGCTAGTGTTAGTCACTCTGTAAATGTGATTTGGTTTCAATTTATGTTTTCTTTTGAACTTTGAAGTGGTGAAGGAATAGCTTGAATTTTAAGTTTCTCTTGTGACCATCTAGCCACCAATTTTGAGTTTTTCAATCAATTGAGATTTTGTTCACATTTATTTTTGATTCTTCTTATTTGATCCTTGAGATTTTGAAATTAAAATTTGTGAACTTTGAAGATTGTGATTTCTTATGATCTTATGGTGGCTAGAATGTGTTTATGTTGCTAGTCCTATGATGTGAATTGATGACATCTATCATATTCAACGTACAACATTGATAGATTGTAAAGGGGAGTAGATTGCAAAGAACATACCATTCCTAGTCTTGCATTCATACGTTTCCATTATTATGAAATGATCAAACTGAATTGACATACAAAGGGTTGTGTATATTAGAAATGCATTTGATGAAATAATTAACATTGATTAATATTCTTTGATGTGAGTTATGATGCTATGAGAAGCATTGCATGGATATGCACAAAATGATGGAATCCATGGAAAATAAGTCTTTTTGACATTATATAAAATTACTAGCATATGGGTGATTATATTTAAAACCTTGCATAAAATTATTATGAGGTGATTGAAATAGATGTACTAGTTCATGCATTTGATGATCAACGAGTAGGTCGACATATTTTTATGGAAATGAAATAGTGTTTATTTGGTAATGAGGCATAATTGGTGTGTTTGACTGAATGGTCAACACCTCCTTCTTTGTATGTGTATTTTAATTTGAATAGATGGTTCAAATTATGTGATTGCCTATGATGAATGAGAATTTTGAAGGGAATAATTCTTTTGATCAATTTCTTGTTGTATGAATTGCATGCTCTTGTTATTAATGTATTACTGCATGAAAGGAATTGTATGAAATGCATCAACTGCATCTTTTTGCTTTTTTTTTTGTATGAGAATTGGAAAGTTTACCTTCCGATGAGGGGTGCCGAATGTGGGGAAATAGGGAAGGGTAGAAAGGGATGTTTCTCTACCTACCAGTGTTCATTCTTGGTGATAAAAAGATGTTTTGGCCAAAGCTTATTTGCATATATTTTCATAAATATGCTGCCCATGTTCCATCTCCTTGCCACATTCATGATCAGTTCTACTTAGCCATATGTGGAAAGTAGTCAGTTTCATGGTAGCACTAGATACCCCCTGCCTTTTATTCGTTGGGAATTGTAGGGTTGGGAATTCTGCGAGTAAGTAGAATCCCAAGGAACTGTAACACTTTGTGGATAGAACAAACAAATTTTTGAGCCACACTCCTGTCTCAAGAATTATAGATGGACGACTGGCTGTCCAATAACATAGGAGACAAGAACTTATAGAAGGATAGATTTCCAATTTCAATTAAGTGTCTTATTTCATGATTGACCTTTATGGTTATGCTCTTCGATGCACTATTATAGATGTATAACATACATTGATGTGTTGATTTTATATGATAATGAATAATCATGGTTTATTTGGATGCTTATCCTTAGATGAAGCACACTTGCATTACATTGATGAAAAAGTGAATACTTATCCTTAATAAGATGTAAGACTTGTAGGACTTATATTTGTTTAGAGATGAAATATAAATGCTATGATGAAATGAGTTAAAAAAATTTTTTGAAAGACTATTGTGACAAGATGGGCATGAGGGCCTAGGTCACATAAATGGAAAAATGTATCCTCTAAGATTTTTAGGTGCTTTGTGAAATGAATAACCTTCTCATCTAGTAAGTACCACATGTTAGATGGTATGTATGATGATTTATTTAATTATGATCAAGTTAAGGTTTAGAACTTATTTATTAAACATTTATAGTATTTCAATGATTATCTTTATTCTGGAATATTTACCATTGGAAATTATCTTCCATGAAGAATTGTGATTGATTAAAAAAAAATATTGTAAGTGTCTACATGTAAGTATGACAAGAATTTGATATGAAGTGCTCAATTCATTGATTTCATTAGTATGATGCCAAGGTATGGTAAGAAGCACAAGTAAGTGTGTGCTCTTTTGTAAATTGAAGGTATTACATAGATTTGTGACTAAGAACATTAGGATGAAGGAATGATATATTTTGATTATGATGAAAATAAGTACTAATGCTTTGATGTTGTTCCTATGCATCACAGATGGAACAACATATTATTATTATTAGAGGGGGAATATTGTTGGAGAGAGGTAACTCTAATCTTGTAAAACTGAAGGATAGTAATGGAATTCACACACTCACTAGAATTTGCCTACGAGGATTGTTATGAATGATTTATTTGAGGAATATGTGTGCATGTCTATAATTATTTTTCAAATGAAAGTAAGAATTCATTTAGGATAAAAAGCATACTAGATGTAACTTCTAGTAATAAGTATAGTTGTTGATTCTCCATATGTGTATTACCTGTTGTTGTTATCAAAAGTTAGATGACATGCAGTTGAAGATATAATTCTAGTAAGCAAATGAAATTGAATCTTGTTGATTTTTTGTTAGAATGTAAAAAGTGTAAACATGCATTACCTTAATATTTGAATAATGGGAGATGATTTATCATCATGTCAATTATAATGCTCAATTCATTGATTTCATCAGTATGATGCCAAGGTATGGTAAGAAGCACAAGTACGTGTGTGCTCTTTTGTAAATTGAAGGTATTATGTAGATTTGTGACTAAAAGCATTAGGATGAAGGAATGATATATTTTGATTATGACAAAAATAAGTACTAATGCTTTGATGTTGTTCCTGTGCATCACAAATGGAATGAAATATTATTATTATTAGAGGGGGAATATTGCGGGAGAGAGGTAACTCTAATCTTGTAAAATTGAAGGATAGTAATAGAATTCACACACTCACTAGAATTTGCCTATGAGGCTTGTTATGAATGATTTATTTGAGGAATATGTGTGTATGTCTATATTTATTTTTCAAATGAAAGTAAGAATTCATTTCGGATTAAAAGCATACTAGATGTAACTTCTACTAATAAGTATAGTTGTTGATTCTCCATATGTCTATTACCTGTTGTTGTTATCAAAAATTAGATAACATGCAGTTGAAGATATAATCCTAGTAAGCATATGAAATTGAATCTTGTTGATTTTCTATTAGAATGTAAAAAGTGTAAACATGCATTACCTTAATATTTGAATAATGGGAGATGATATATCATCATGTCAATTATAAAAATTTTAAATTATCTTTGCATATGATTGCCAATTTTGAATTATGCATCGAGACGATGTATTCTTAAGAGGGGAAGGATGTCATGACCCAATGGCCCATACAATAGATATTAATTGTACATTGGTAGTGGATGCCAGCTTTTGGGCAATGAGTGCATGAAAGAAAGGACATGCGTAGTATGAGTCTTCCTTCTTTGACTCCATATTTTATGCCAGAATTCGAGGGAGATTTTAATATTTATTTTATCCTTAGTTACTTGCTGACATTTTCCACCCACGTGAATGACCAAACAATAAAGTTTTCAACATGATATTTTGGTAAGAAGAAAAGAGAAGCAACAAGAAGGATTTATTATTAAAAAAATAGAAAATATCAAGGCACAAAGAGGATAAAAGAGAAGGCAACACATGTAAAAGAGAGAGAGTTTATTTTATTTGGAGGAAGAACACACAAAGCTTTTATTTTAAGGAAGGAGAGTTTTATTTTGAGGGAGAATTTTATTTTAAGGGAGAAGGAAAATTTTATAAGAGGCACACATTAGAAGGAGAATGAGGAGAGCTCATTTTTTTGAAGGAAGAAAGACTAGCTCACACACAGGAAGGAAGGAAGGAGGAATAAATTCGACCCAGAAGAGAAGAATGGAAGCATTGCAACTCCAGATTTTTAATAAATGAGGTTCCTTTCTCAGTTGAATTTTTATTACATATACAAAGTTATTGTAGTAATTAGAATTGGTGTTCATTTTAATATTTTTACTTTTAAAATTAATTGTGTTTTTCTTATAAAAAAATAGTTTTTAAAGATCTATTTATGAAAAAGTATTAGGAAAGGAAGAAAAAGGAAAATCATATCAATTGAAAAGAGAACAATGAATCTATTATTTATAGGCAGAGATATTAGATTAGAAAATATGAGTGGTCTTGCAAATTTATTTAAAGGAAAACAGATGAACTAAAATCAAGAAATGATTAGTTTAGTAAAACTCTTTTTTTTTTTTGACTTCATAATTTTAGAATGATTTTAGAGTAAAAACCATATTTAAATGTAAATATTTTCGTTACAAACTTACACTTGATTTTAAACCATATTTCAACATATCAAAGAAGATGAATTCAGTGAATTGTTGAATGATTAGAAATTTGCAGATGGTTATTATTTTATTATGAAAATGTGTAATTAGTAATATCATTTAAGAAATTGGCTATTATCTGAAAAGAGAAAAGATAGTAAACACAAACAAAAGTCTTGGCAACCTTCGAATTTAACTTATGGTTAAAGATAAATCTTAGGAACAAACTTGTTATTTTTTCTTATTTAAACTGCGATAGAAAACTTGTTGAACTTTCTATAGTAATGGAATGATTATGTAAATTATGAAATGTGGTTTTACTTTATTGTATTTTTTTCTGAGGTTGAGTATTTAATCGATCTATTTGGAAAGAAGGAATCAAAATCTTAACTATTTTAAGTGGATAATTTATTATTTTAGGGAGGATTTTATTTGCTAAAATTAGAGCAGCATATAAATTCACTCTTTCAAACTCTAAAACATGGATTTAAAAGTGAGAGCTAACCACTTGGTTGAATAGAATCCAGTTAATTAAGTTTACCTTAGAAAGACTTCGATAAAATATTATTGAATATGAATACCTCTAAATTTAGGCCAAGTTAGTTATGCTTTTGCAACCTGTCATTTATAATTTTTGACTATGGTTAGTACATCAAGGAAGGACTATGCCTATGTGTAGGCTTATTTTCATTATCTTTGCATTGAGTGTTTCTGCGTAGATAAATACTACAGTATGACTAAGTGATTATATGAATATTAGGCCATATTTAATTCAATACAAAGTACATACTATTGAAGATTATGATTACTTGGAATACCAGATAAAATAATAAGAAAATGGTGTTTGCATGTACTGAAGTATGCAAGAATATTTATTTGTGTTTCTCCGTGCTTAAAGAAATAAAAGATCCTATAAAGAGAAACTTATATTTATTATGCAATTATATTTCCTATTGAGAACCAAGAGGATGGAATGTTCGTTAGCCTTGTGTTTTAATTGGAACTACGTATATGTTCTTCTATATTGGTTGGATACAAAATAAAAGAGATTTTCAACATGTTGCTCAAGAAAGAATTAATGTTTCTAGTTTTAATATATCAAAAAGATGCATATGGTTTTCTCCATGTACTATGATGAATTCAAGTTATAAATATCATTTGAACTTATAAGAGATAATGGCGGAAATGTATGAGCTTGAACATATTTTTGATAGTTCTAGGAAAAGGATGTTGTTATGTTCCTTTATGTATGTTGAATGCACCCATGAAACATGATGTATTATGCATTAAATGAGAATCCTTACACAATATTTTCCATATGTATAAAATGGAAGCAGAATTACAAGGTTAGCTTTTGGAAGTCCATGACATGTTATATTGGAACTTGATTGTGGATGTATCAAGTAGCACATATTCCATTACTCCTTAGTTTTACTTTGTTAGATTACTTCTAGCTCGGCTGGGTATCTTTCATGTCAGGAAAGATTCTGGGGAAGCGTTAATGCTTCGTGGTAGGGTGGAAATGCACTTCCACAATATTCTCGCCATTGTTGACTTTTGTGAATAGGTTTATGAAGTTTCTTACAGGAAGGACTTGCTATTTCGTAATTGACATTGTGGTGTTTGGACTCTCGACAGATGGTCAACTTTCCACTTATTGTTTTGGATGAAGGTATGCTTTATCTTTTTGACAGTTATGGTTGTAATAGTACTTTTATTTCTTTATTATCGACACTATATTTGTATCTAGTTGACTTGTGCATTTGACTTTTGACTAGTTGACTAAATTGTTTGTCTTTATATGAAATTTACTAATGTGGTCTTTGTGTTGAAAGTTCAGTCTTTACAAGTTCCTAGATTTCAATAAGAATTTTTCATCTGGTTCTTTGCCGTGATTTCTCGGATCCCTGCAAAGCCTGACATTTGTGGACTTCTTCGACAACAATCTGATTGGGGAAAGTTTGACAACTTTAGGGAATCTATCAAATGCTTTGAGTTGCCTGCCATGGAAATCCAATAAGTACATACACAAAATTACATAAGGTTGGAGGCTTGTAGCAGCCCGACTGCAAAAACTCAATTCAAATTCTACATGTTATTACATAGATGAAGAAAGTAGTTTTCATGAGATGAAAAACATAGAAGAGTGCTCAAATTATCCATAATTACAATATTTAAAATAAAAAATGCAGATTTTAGGCATGGAAGCTCAAGCGAGTTACCTGAATTGGGGATAAATTTCTTTTGTAGAATTCCTCTGCAACTTGGCCGACCGAATCATGAGCAAGTTTCTTACATACTTTTCCATCCTGAACACAACTCTTGATTTTGTAAAGCCAAAGCAACCATATGGTTGTGCAACAAACACAGAGGAAGCCAACGAGGGAGAGGAGTATGAGAAAAACCTCGATTGAAATGAGATGTAAGAATAATTTAGTGCAGTTTTTTCTGTGGAGATTGTTCTTTTAATATATTCATATATTTTGACCTTTTTAACATAAACTTGCTTTCCATTTTATATTAATGAAAACAAAAAACTAGCACCATAATATGTATTTTTTCACCACGTCAGTATTCTCTTCTAACTATTTAATTCTGCTAATTTAATATACATTAACTAGAGGGTATGTAAATAGAGTGCAATGGTAGGAAATGAGTGATATACAAAGAGCATCATTTATCCTTGTCAACCCATTAGTTACAAGCCCTCTGTCCCAAATTGGTTTCATAAATTGTTTAATGCGCCATATATTTGAATAGGCTTAGTAGTTTTGGTGCAAAACTATGCAAAAACACCATGTTGTAAATTAACTGATGAGTTTGATCTCAAGCATATATCTTGGGGGTATCATGTTGGTCACTTACATCATAAAGTTACGACTTACTTTTTCTCAAAGCTATATGTTACTGTAATTTTTTCTCCATATTGTTGTGTCAAAATTATTTGGAAGTGCAAGTAAGTTTTTATATTTTTTTGGTAAATGTTAAAAAATTTTAACAGTTGTATTTTATGTTTGTGGAACTTGATTATGTGCAAATTTTTGAGTAAAGAATTTATTTCAAATATTATGTAACTATGGTTATATCATTTTGAAGGGGCACCTTTTGATTTCAATCTATTTTACTTCACCCTTCATATATTTGTTTATGAAAGTTAAGTCTAAAGTAATAATGATAGAAAATGAGTAGCATGGATGTAAATGCACGGTAAAGAGCCTCACACTTCACCCGTCATATATTTTTTTCTCTTTGATCATTTTCCGAACAATCTTTTGTAAGGGTGTATTTATTGTTTAAAATAAAGTAGTGCCAGACTAACCCAAAATGCTTAGCACTAGATATTGGAATGGGAAAAAAGAAAAATAGGTCACCACACTTGGAAAGGGGTAGAATTAATGTTCAAAGTAGATGGTGAGGGTTAAGCATGCAATATGATTGTATCCTCTTGAACCGTCATATCTATTTTGTACCAAAAAATTTCACCTTTCTACTCACGGTTTTTATTTATTGGACCCACTTGCCAATGTGAGTAGCCTTACATTTCAAAGAATTTTTGGGATGTTGTGAAGACCTAGAATACACTAAACTATTAGAAGTATCCCTTTTCCATTCAATTATAACATATGTCATTAGTGGTTATTTATTTTAGGTTTATTACGCAAATGTGACTACAAGCAAAATCATAGTTCATTGTAACATTTTATTACCCTTAAAATAGAAACCCAAATCAAAATTTTATTTTTAAAAATTATTAAATTATGACAATATTCACATTGTTCAAAATTTAAAATGTCACATTTAAAAAAAATATTTAATCAATTAAAAAGTAGGCTTATAAAAAAAATTGATTTGATAAAACTAATATTAAATAAATTATTTTAAAAGATACAATTATTTGTAAATTATCATTGGTATTTTGAGAATAATATTTTATATCTTCTTCATTTAATTTTATATGCTTATTTTTAAAATTAAATGTTGAAAATAAAGAAATAAATTTTATTCTCAGCCGTATTTAATGTAAAATATGATTGTAGTAGAAAATTAAATATTCATATTGTTAAATGACTAACTAAATTAATTAAACACATATAATGTCAATTCATTGAAATGATTTAGTTATTTATATTATGGCAATTATCTCTCTCTCTCTCTCTCTCTCTCGACCTCTATACCTATATCTCTTTGCCTCTCTATAAATATATATAAATATTCAAATCTATGATTACTTTCATAAGTGAAATTATGTTTCAAATTTAGTTCTACAATGTTAAAGTTAGTCAATGTTGTATTTGAAATGAGGAGGTATAATCTTTCTGGTTATAACAAGATAGTATTTCAGGAATAGATAAGAATGAAACACAACAAATCTACCACCTCCATCACAAAATTGTAGCACATAAACAACTACTGAAACAAACATATCATTGTCTTGGATTTTATCATTCAAATATATTTTTCTAATGAGTTAGTCGATCAAAATAATCGTTCTTCAACATTGCTCACAAAGGTCATGTGTTGGTTCGAAGAAAACAAAAACCCACGTGTTTCTAATGCACTCCCATTTTCCAAATTAAATCTTGTTAAAAAATAAAAATAAAAATTTAAATTAAATAATATTTTAAATTGAATCAAATTTATTTCTATTTAAAATTATGAATTAATTTTTCACTTTTTAGTAAATTTAATTTTGATTTTACTTGTATTATTTAATATGCAAATTACAATTTTAGTTTTACTACATTCAGTATGATTTTTAAAATATTATATTAAAAGTATGGTTTTAATTTTTTTACTATATATAAGGTATTAAGGACTTAATGGATTACCATGCTCAAATTCAGAAAAAAGAACAACCTTAATCTCATATCTTCTTATGTATTGGCCAAGAAGTTATGCTATGTACAAATCTGTGGGTTGAATCAGGACTTGTGAATGGTGCACTTAGATAGGTCAATGAAATTGTATATAATGATGCTAAAAAACCACCTTAGCTTTCCTTATTTGTTGTTGTTCAATTTTAAAAAATACATTGGTCCATCTTTTGACCACAACAACCTAAACAATATCCCCATTACCTCAATGAGTCATGGAAATCACCGTCAAATGCTACTAAAAATTGCATGGGCATTAACAATACACAAATCACAAGGGCTTACACTTTAAAGAGAAAAAATTGACATTGGCAACATTGACCAACAAGGGTTAACATTCATAGCTATTTTAGGAGTTCATGAACTTATAGGCCTCTTCATACACAATGCCTTCACTTTTGAAAGATATGCATGCATACAACAAAGCCCATATGTTTCTCAATGGAAAGAAGAGGAGACATGGAACTGACAAAATTATCAAATAATGCTTCTTCAAACAACACAATTTAGTTTCAAGTGGTCCAAGTCTATTCCATAAATTAATATGATTTTTAAAACAATACATATGTTTAATCAACTTTTCTTCTCTTTATGTTGTTCATTTAAGAATCAATATCTTTTATAATTTTCTACCCATATAGTTCTTTGTAAACAATACGTGTAGGTAGCTATGAGATTTTCTAAGCTTTCCATTTGTCATATTCTGGTTGGGCTTTATATGTACTAATTTTGAATTTTTTCTCTGTTGTTCAATTTTAGTCAGTAAATGTTTCAATAAGCTTCGAGGGACCAATTTAAAAGTTGTGTAGAACAATTTATTTCTATAGTTCCCCCCTATTTTAGGATATTTTGTGTGACAATTGAGAAAATATTTCAAAGAAAAGATGAGTGTATACTGTAAAATTTGTGGCTTCGAGCAACACTGTGAAATTTAAGCTAAGGAAATTGCATTAAATACTTGAAAGAAAATATGACCTAAGTTGTTTGGAAACATTTTCTCCATGAATAGAAGCCACAAATCAAACTAGGTCATGTTACAATGCTACACAAATTCATGTATATTGATACAAACTAAATATCATGGAAAAATTTAATTATTTCTTCCAATATCTTTCTACATTGGAATGAGCATATATTCAATCTCTTTTGGAGTAGCACGTCCCAAATACTAAGATGTGAAATATCTGTGCTTAAAGCCCAAATTCCTATTGCAAAATGTCTCAAACAAAGATGTCAAAATAGGTTATTGTGCATGCATACTTAAAATATAAAATGCCTCAAACACAGATAAGAAAACATGTTATTTTGCATGCATACTTTAAAAATAAAAATCAATTGATTATGAGCCTGCAAAACATCATCTATAACTATTGGACTAAGATGGTTATTAGCTATTTTTTTGAAATAGAATAGAAATTAAAGAATAACCATTAAGGAGTTCCTTATTCCTATTGTAGACAATGAAGGGAAAATATCATTAACAAATAAAACCAATGCAATACTTCTTTTTTTCATGCTTTTCAGTTAATGTTTAATGGTTTCCAAGAGATTTATGTGCAAGACAAACAAGAAAACACAAATACAATGTAGATTACACATAAGAAATATTTGTACTAAAATATTATGTATGATTAGAAATATTATTTGATAACTATTACATATAATCTATAGTCGACATACTACATTGGTAGAATATCTAGAGCTAATTTATGACTGGCATATTTTATGGTCAAAATTGTTACAACTAATCTCTCTCTCTCTCTCTCTCTCTCACACACACACACACACACACACACACACACACACACACCAAAAATCTACATATCACTCTCTCTCATTGTATGCTAAAAGTTTTTAATAATTAAGAATTAGATTTAGTCCTATGAAATTGGTGTACTTGAGATATTCATAAAATCATTATATATAGAAGTTTGTATAAAATAAAGCATAAGATTTAGTCTTATAGAACTTTTGCACTTACATATTCATAAAATTTCTATGATTAGAATTTTTGTATAATTAAATTTTTAATTATTTTACAAATTAAATTTATGGATTTTTGCAATCACATAATATCATGTAGCAATAATATTGTATCATTACTTTTTTAGGATCTTGTAAAGATGGCTCTTCTCATGAAAAAGTAGGCTGGAAATCTTTGACATTCAGGTGTTCATATGCACAAAAGTTTTGATGTCGACTTGCTGGATCGACAATTTGACCATTTTCAGTTAACAAAATATGTTGCTTCTTTCTCTAGGGCTCAGAGTACCCTTGGTCCTTCTGGGAACCTGGCTTTGTCTAAGGATTCTCCATCTACAAGGGGAAGAAGAAATTGGACCAAGGATTAGCATTGCCTTAGGGTTTTTTCTCAGTGCGCTAGTGCAAATCAAGCAAATGGAGTTTCCAATGATAATGAATCAAAAAGTCAAAACTTTCATAATCGATCTGGTCATAATGATTATTTTCAATCAATACCCATCTCAAAGGAATGGACACCTGCTTATTTCCAAAATGCCAGAAGGGCTAGAAACAAGCGTAATCATCAGCTCCTCAATCATGATATTTCTTTGAGTAAGGCCCAAATCTACCAGATCTCTCTTTTTAATCAATTTTCCCATCTTCAAAATAGTGATTCAGATCGAAGATCTCAGCACTAGGACAAAACCCTATACTTTCCTCCACACTGGCGACCTAGTAGATTGGGGACCTAGGATGAGCATATGAAGAAAGCACAACCTTTACACACCACTCAGCCTTACACACCGCCACATAGGAGAAATCAAAATAATTTCAAAGAAAATCTGCTGCCAATGTGGAAAGTGGTATCATCGGATGTATATTCTCCACCACATCGAAGACCTAAACCTAATAACAAAAAGGAAGTTAAAACCGTTAGAGGGATCCAAATATTTACAGAAGGCCTCTAGAATCAATGTAACTCTTTTGGGTTTTTGGAAAATGGTTTGGCTCGGGAAGAGCACTCGCAGGTATTAAAGATTGGCTTCAAGCAGCCATTGAAACACAAGTATAACATTACACTTGGATAACTACTTCTATTTTGAATGTGAAGATTTACTCATTAGACAAAAAATATTGTCTCAAGCAAAAATTTTCTATCTAGGACATGCAGTTATGTTTCTAAAATGGGAACCTAAATTTTAAAAGAATATCTTCAATAACATTGAAGCTCCGAAGTGGGTTATGATTCCAAATATGCCTGTAGAATTATTACACAGCCAGATTATTTATCAAATTGGGGAATTTTTTGGTGAAGTAATAGGACTCAAGGAGAACTATTTGGACTCCTTCGAGGTCAAAGTCTTGGTTAAGACCTCAGGCATATCACAAAACCTTAAAGTTATACACTATATTAGTAATAATACTTCTTATCACTTACTATCAGAATATTTCAGAGGTGATATTGTAGATAATATCTCACGCTTTTCACATAAGAGAATAGAACAAAAGAAACACTTAAACACAACAAACCTTAAAAAAATTCTTGAACAAAATCCAAAAAAATCTATCAAGATAGGCAAGGCTCTGTTAATAGTTGCGGAAGGAGAAATGGGCAATTACCCTATGTTTCCAATTTCTATAGTAAAGTTACCTCAAATATCTTTTAATAAGGTCACTGGAGGGTTTTAATTTACTAACCCTCCCCTTGAGTAGGATAAGGAAAATTTAGAGGTTAGGTGTTCCCCTATAAATACGAATATAAAACAAGGAAGAATGAATCATTGTTGTTTAACAAAAATCCACAAAGAAAATAAAAATCTTGAATTAGGAGAAAGTATATCTCTTGTAGAAAAACCAGTCGCAGGAGGAGAGTCCAAAATCAAAACAGGCTCAAAAACATGGTCTTCAGGGTGATTCTTAGAAGCAAATAGATCCTTAGTTAGAAATTTGGCACCATCCATAAACAACCAAAACAAGAAATCGTGCTCTAATCTGGCCCTGGAAAATATTGATTTCTCGCTCTCATCCGATGATGAAACTAGTGATTTTGAAGAAACCAATAGAAGGAAAAGTATAATAATAAAAGAAATAATGAAAGTAGATACAACCTTATCATTTTCTAAAATCTTAGAAAAAGTAGCAGAATCCCCAGAGAAGGGATTCAATGTAGAAGCAAGTTTGTCCTTAACCTTGGGGGACAATAGGGAGAATATCAATAATCCAGAATATTATTAATTAGATGAGGAATGGTTTAATGAAAACCAAGATATGATTCTTAAACCAATACCCTTAAATTTTATAAAACCAAACTTAGAGGAGTTGGAGAGAAATAATCCTTGCAAAGAAAGCATTAGTTATGAGGAGGTAGAAGAAATCAATGATTTTCTAGGATTAAACTTCGGTAAGTCAGAGGGTCAGAATGAAGCCACAGATATAGGCCCGGAGATTATAGTGGGAAAGACTCTTCAAAGTCTTGGGACAAAGGAAAAGAAATCAGAAGATGATCCCACAAAAATCCCCTCTCATAGCAACTCTATAGGAAAGGAAGTGGTTAATGACAACTTATCTCCAAAAACTAGAAACACCCCTAATGAAGATTCGTCAGATAATTTAGAAAACTCAAAATCTAAAAATGAAAAAAATTAAAGAAGTAAATACAATAGAAAATTATATAGGGGAGACATTAACAGAGGAACTTATGGAACAATTGCTGGATGAGATTTGTGATCCAGAAGAATTAGATTACCAGAGGAAGCTCCTTGTTGAGGGAATCAATTTGACTATTGACACCCTAGAAGAATCTGTAGAAGAATTGTTAATAAATTTAGAAAAAAGGAATTGTAGGATCATGAATCTCTAGGCATAGCCTAGCCTTTTGAGAGTAATAAATCCCCAGATTGTGCGAAAAAAACAAGGAAAAGACGAAGAAAGCCTAATGCAGAATTAACAAGCTTGGTAGGGGAAGCTGTAAGAAAGGTCAAAATAACATCTATTCTGAATAATAGAAAGGGGAATAGCCTTCCCAAAGAGTGATGAATGTCCTCTCATGGAATGTTAGGGGCATGAATGCCCCTAACAAGTAGCGTTTAATCAAATGTTGCATCAAAATTCACAATCTAGAGATTATGTTAATTCAAGAAATAAACTTAGATAACATAGAAATAGGGAATTTTAAAAAGAAATTAGGGATAAGGGAAATTGAAGCCTCACTGACAAAGGGTGCATCGGGGGGCTTGGTGATTATTTGGGATCCTCAAAGTATATCAATAAACATAATAGAGAGAAAACATTTCTGGATGAGTGGAATGATCAAGAACTTTAGACTCAATCTAACCTTTAATTTAGTAAATATTTATGGACCTATTCAAAATAAAGAAAAACTTAAAGTTTGGCAAGCAATAGAATCCTATCTCAATCAGACAAAGGACACACTTTCTTTTCTAGGTGGTGACTTTAATGTGATAACAAAGATTTCTAAGAAAAGAGGTGGAGTGAATTCCCTTCCATTAGCAGCTAGAGACTTCACACAATGGAGAGATGGAAACTCCCTCCTTGAAATTTTGATAGAAGACTAGGTTTTTGCAACATAGTAGAGAAATTAGATAGGTTCTTCCTTAAAGGAAGCTTGTCCAATTATGATGTTTCACTTTCAGCCAATATCCTTTCATTATTTGGATCAGATCACTATCCAATACTTCTTAGCATCTTAACACAAACTAAGCCAAAAAAATGTGCCTTTAAATTCGAACAAGCATGGTTAAAGGACCCGGAAATCCTGAAACTTATTGAGTCATGGTGGTTATAACCTAAGATAACAGGCTCTAAAATGTATAGATTAGTAAACAAATTAAAATGGATTAAAAGAAAATTGTTAGAATGGAACTCATCTAAGTTTGGTAACATCTTCGAAAAGAAATTAGAACTAGAAATTGAACTAGGAAAAGTTAATTCTCAAGTTATCAAGGAGGGGAGGAATGATGACCTGTACCACAGGGAGAAGATTTTACTAAAGGATTATGAAGAGATACTAGCTAGAGAAGAAATTTTTTGGAAACTAAAATCAAGAGAAACTTGGTTGGAAGTAGGAGATAGAAACGCTAATTTTTTTCATAACAACACCAAACAAAGAAGAATTACTAATAGGATTTATTAGAGTAAAGTATTAATTATATTAATTAACTTTACTCCCTTCTTAAGATGTCAACCCATTTACTTTAGTTGTTTATATTTAAACACACATGCACTAGTTGTTCTAAACTCATGCACTAGTTGTTCTAAATATAAACTTGCATGCATTAGTCATGTAATAGTTAAACTAATTATTACATACACTAGGGTTTTCTTTTCAAGGCTTTCGATCTCCTTTATAAGGATGATCCATTGTATATTTTATTCATTCATTATTTGAGGATATTTTCTTCTTCATATTTTTGAGTCAAACCCTTACCCTCTTTCTTGTCTCTACTTCCTTGTAACAAGTTTTTGTATGCAAGTGATCTTCGGATTTTGTGGATTTGTATTGCTCAAATCCTACATGGTATCAGAGCCTAATCTACTATAGCTTGTTCATGTTTGAAGGATTCAGAGATTAGAAATTCATCGATTTTATATTAGGGCTTTCTTTTTTATTATTGAAATTAGGGGGTCCCTAAATTTTGGTATAATTTGAGCTCAAACGAACCTCACCTTTGAGCTCGCAGCACCCAAAAACCCTTATTTTGATATAAAACATGTCAAATTTGGACAACTTTACATTTTGGGGCATTTTTTTGGTACCAGACAACTTAGCACACTTCTCGAGGCAAAATTTGTACGAATTGACAGACTTCCCAAGGTAGATTTCTTTGTTTTGGCACACAAATCAAGACAAAAATTTTGTTATCTGACATGTAAATTAAGACCAAAAAAATTGGCACACAAATTGAGGCAAAAATCTGAAAGGCCTGACATGGATCCCAAGGTGCACATGCGATTTTGCAAAAAAAATAAATAATTTTTTTCGTTTTGGCTAGCGACGGACATTTGGCCGTCAAATTTAAGCCAGGTGAATGTAGTTTTAGCCCCTGGTCATATGGCGACTAGGGGTCCAAAATTTTAGCCCCAGGGGGCTTGCATGCTTTGACGACCATTTGGCTGTCAATTTTAAGCCCGTTCTGACTTCAGCACATCTAGACACCATTTTGTGCCCTCCGTAGCACTCGATGGTATTTTTCTCATAACTTGAGCATACGATGTTGAAATCGGGCAAAAGGGATATCGTTGGAAAGCTAGTTCCGAGCTCTATCCAGATCTAGAGGTTTGAATTTTTTATTTTTCTTTTTTGATGGTGTTTTTTACTGTCAAAGCTAGATGTTCATTTTTGCACTCTGAAAGATCTATCTTGCACATTCGAACTCCATTTTGGGAAAGCGAGATATCGTTAGAAAGTTTGTTCTGAGAGCTTTCTAGTTCTATGAGTCATTTTTCCAAATTCTTCTCCAGGTATATTTTATTCATTTTTTTGCATTTTTGCACTCTGGTGGATATCTTGGATATTACAGGTCCTAGGATCTCTTCCCTTTAGGGGATGGCTCTTTTTAGGCTATTCTTTTGTTTCAGTAACCTTCACTCTTCTTTGAGTAGTGTATACTTCACTTTTGTAGAATTCTTTTATGCACACACATTGTGATAAAGTGTCATTTTATTGCATGTATGGGATCTTGCATATGTTTGTGTTCTTTGTACTCACACTCCATTATAAAGTGTCAGGGGGGTTTTGATGTTTGCCTTTGTTTGTCATCTACTTTTGTCATGTGAGTGTTCCTCCAATGACATTAGCCTCAGGTATCTCTATATGTGTTTGTACTCTCTTTCCACATTCGATGTTTCAGATTCTTCTTCATCAAGCAGTTCATATTGGATGATATTTTTAGTGTATCTATCATTACTCCCTTGTCAGTCGTATGGGGGGGTTTCTACTATTGGTTCTACTGCTTCCTTGGTTCGATAGTGTGAGCTATGTATTCAGTATTTTTTCCTATGTACTAGGCAGATGCAGTGGTTGGGTACCTATGTATTTCAGTGAGATGGATCATTTACCATATAGAGACTCTTTCTTTCCTATTTTTAGAGGCACTCTTCCATCTTTCATTGATCAACTCTTCAGGGTTTGGTGTTTTATACCATCTGTATCTTCGAGTTTAGTTGTTTTCCTTTGTTTGCCTCCCAATTCGAGTAGTGTTATTTGAGGGCACTCATACAGATTACAGTCTTCTCTAACTAGTCATGCTCTATTTAGTGGAGGATCTTCAGATCAGCAGTTACTTCTTGACAGAGTTTGGAGGCTTCTTCAGTCCTTTAGATTAGTCTTTGTCTCTTTTTGGAGTAGAGTTTTTCCCATGTGGTTTTCTCTATTTCTCCGCTTTATAGAGACTCTCTTTTTTACTTGGGTACCTCATCAGGCCATGTTGCCAGGACCCATTTTATGCTTTTAGCACTGTAGTTTCCTTTTCTTTCTTCTTGCATTGTTTGTAGCTACATTGTTGCTCATCTTAAGGGGGGGTGTTAGAGTAAAGTATTAATTATATTAATTAACTTTACTCCCTTCTTAAGATGTCAACCCATTTACTTTAGTTGTTTATATTTAAACACACATGCACTAGTTGTTCTAAATATAAACTTGCATGCATTAGTCATGTAATAGTTAAACTAATTATTACATGCACTAGGGTTTGCCTTTCAAGGCTTTTTATCTCCTTTATAAGGATGATCCATTGTATATTTTATTCATTCATTATTTGAGGATATTTTCTTCTTCATATTTTTGAGTCAAACCCTTGCCCTCTTCTTGTGTCTACTTCCTTGTAATAGGTTTTTGTATGCAAGTGATCTTCAGGTTTTGTGGATTTGTATTGCTCAAATCCAACAAGGTTTCTTGTATTATTAATGACAAGGGTAAAACCATAGAGGACTCCAAAGGCATAGCTGAAGAATCAGTGAACTATTTTGATAATATTTTGAACAATAGGGAATCTTTGAATCTAGGATGTCGATCAGGAAGAACTTCTCAGAAATATCCCTAAAGTCATATCTAAACAACATAACCAAATTCTAACTAGAAAATTTACAATGGACGAGATTCATTATGCCTTAATGCAAATGAATCTAGACAAATCTTCAGGACCTAATGGCTTCTCGACTATTTTCTTTCAAAAGTGTTGGCACTTCATTGGTAAGGAAGTTATAGAAGCCTTAGAAGGGGTAACAAACTTAGGAAAAATTCTTAAGGAAGTAAATAACACCTTTATTGCTCTCATTCCCAAAAAAGAGAAACCTACTTTCCTTAATGATTTTATACCAATTTCTCTATGCAACACTTTATATAAACTACACACCAAAACATTGACTCTTAGACTTCAAAAACTTCTCCCTTTGATAATCAATGAAGAACAGACGGGGTTTGTTCTAGGAAGATCCATCTTTGATGGGGTAGTCATAGCCCAAGAAGCTATCCACTCACTACTACATTTGACCTCATTTTTCTACCAAAATTTTTGACCATCAATTAAAAAGGTTTATGTTGGTTGGATTATAGATGGAAAACTTCCTCTTTTTTTTAATCCATGCCCGTGTTAGTCAAAATTTTGACCAATACCATGTAGGTCATAATTTTGACCAACATAGGCATAACTTTAAAAAGAAAAAAGATTTCGTATCTCATTTCATTGTTTGGTTTTAAGTTGGGAGCGTGCGAAGGAGCTGGAGCCTGTGATTGTTTGAACTGTTATTTGGTGAGAGTAAAAGGAGGACTGCCTGCTTGTGAGGGTTGCCATTGTGATTTGGTGTAAAGGAGGACCGCCTACTTATGAGGGTTGCCACTATGATTTGGTATAAAAGGAGGACCACCTATAAGGATTTCCTTACTCTGCATTTGTCTAGCATTATTTTATTGGTTACCTACTTAGGGCCCATGAGCAATGTGCTAGGGCATCATGTATTTGGTATTTGCTGGCACATTTTTTTATCATTATTTATATACATTTGATTCAGAGATGAACTTGCAAAACCCTAAATTTTTGAATCATCGCATCATGTTACACTATAAATGTACTAGTGTTAGGTTTATGATTGTAAGGTTGGAAGAGGAAATATTGCAAACAAGATTGAGAAAACTATGTTTTTAACATTTTTTATACTGGTATTTGTTTTATGCCGACTTCGTGTGGATTGGAATGTCAAAACTCCATAGGAAGTCTACCTGGAGTCATAGCTTTCAATTGCGACCGGTCTGAGATCATTTGGTGGAGAAATCTGAAAGAAATTGTGTGACAGTCATCTATAGACCATTTTTGACATAAAACTAGGGTAGTCGGCTTTCTACAAGCAGCTTTCTATGGAATTTTTTAGACCAGGTGTGACTGTCTACACACCAAGGCTTCAGAAGTGCTTAAAAAGTGTAGATCTCTATAGTTTTGATTGACTATTAGTGACTCACACTTAGTCATATATCTAGTGAATAGTAGTAATTTGGAATCACCACTATTTGTGTATGTGTGGGGGAAAATGTGAGATTCACTCCTAAATCCAAATTCCTAATGGAGAGATCCGATTTGATCAACCAAAAGGTTAATGCACAATTGAATCAATCTATGAAGAATATGAAAGAGAGAGAGAAACCCTATATTTCCCTATAATTGGATTAAGCTTTGAAAATTGAAGTGCAAATACTAACCTTGAATTAGGGCAGATCTGGAAAACACTGAATTCTAGCTTCTGTATGAACTTTCTAAAGATTATGTCACTTGTTTTGGACTGGAAATGTCGAGGCGGACAAAACCCAGAAATCTTTTCTCCAAATTCACACAGGTCGACTTTGACCTTTTAAAAGGTCAAAGACCACATTATTTATTTGAAGTCTGATTCCGATTCTGTTCACAGATCTTGAAAGATTGCCGAAAAGGGTATCCAAATTTGCTCTTAGATGCGAGATTCCACACCTGTGCCTACAAGAAAAATAGTTTTGTTATTTGTTTGGGGGGTTTGCCTTGGTCAAACCCGGGTTTGGAATCAACCTTAATATTGAAATTGAAATAGGAGAATGCTAGCAAGTAGTAGAAATGAATCTAACAATGAAGCTATGCAATTCAATAGATATGCTAATGTATTTGGAATGTAATCAAATATATTGATATGGAAGCTTGAACATAACATTATCAAACCTCCATGATTGTATGCTTGAAATCCACCTTGAAGAAACAATGATATGGATCTTGAAGATGAACAAAGGATCTTGAAGGAAGATCACACCACCATGGTGGCTAGATCTAGGGTTTGAATGATAGATCTTGAATGCTTGAGCCAAATCCCTTCAATAGCTTGAAATCTTGAATCCTTGATCTTCAATGGAGAACTTGGATGAAGAAGAATCTACTTGAATACTTGAATGAATGCTTGCTTGATCACCTTGAGAACTTGAGAGCTTGATTGCCAAAACTTGATGATGAAAATGAGAGAGGAAGGCCTCCTTTTATAGTGATCTAGGGCACACTCCTCTAGATGGGCCACCTTGGAGAATTAAATCCCAATTAGGTCCTCACCTTTAGAAAATATACCTTGATTAAATACAATTAAAGGATTTACCATTTCGGATCCCGAAACAGCCAACCCAAAAGCGGAGAAATAATTATCCTGAAAGCCAAACTGTCGAGAGATGACAATTTGAAATCCTAGCGAGAAGAGGTCAAGGTTGAGGTCAACCTTGACCTAGTTAGGGTTGAGGCCGACTTTGACCTCAGACCCTAACTTGGCCAGATTCTGCAACAGGGGTTCTAGGGGTGCTAGAAACTTAGAAATTATTATTTGAACAGGACCTAGTGTGAGGAACAGATAGAAAATCCTCAGAATGATATGATGAAGGACTAGGAGGTCTCATTTCTGAATCCTACCTAGAAATTAGAGCCATAGAAAGAGGAAAATCAAGAAAGTCCTTTAAGACCTTAACCCTAATTTCACCTAGAATGAAGAAATCAAGTGCGGAGAAGAAGTGGAAAGCGGGGAGAAATCCAAGTACATGTAAAGATCCAATCAAGGCACCAAACATGACCCCAAACCACTTACTCGGAGGGCTAAATTCTCTTAACATGGAAGTGCTTCCATTTTAAGATGATACATTAAGCCCCCACTTTAGCAAGAGTATGGATTCAATGCAAACTCTTGGTAAAGGAGAAGAGAGAAGAGATCCTGGTGGATTCAAAATGAGATATAATAACACTTAGCTGAAGACACAAGCCCCCAGATGAAGGATTCTAACTCAACATACATACATGAGAGTATACAAAAGAATAAGGGTTAGTACTAAACAACCCAAATCAATTAGCATAAGAAACCTTGGTAAGAAATATTTCTCATACCAATATCATATTTGGAAAGCTATCATAATAGCATAAATGATTACATAAGAAGGACAAGAGAAACACTATAGACAACATAGCTTCATGATCCAGTCCTACTAGCATGAAAGCGAAAAGAGAGAAAAGAGAAAGTGATTACCTCACCCGGTAAGATGCCTACCTTACCGTGAATCACCTTGGAGGGAGAGCCCAACAGGTTCACCCATAAACTATGCTTGCAATTGTAATGCATCTTCTGATGGCTTCTGGAATATCCATAGATCCACCTTCTTGTATCACTGTGAATATGAAATGCGTGTCTCCTCAAGATTTAGCAACTTATGTGCATTACCATCAGAAGATTTAGCATATAGGTGCATGTCTTTTCAGGATTTAGCAACTCATGTGTGTTACCTTCCAAGATTTAGCATATTTGAAATTTGGAAATGCATGTCCCTTTAGGATTTAGCAACTTATGTGCATTACCTTGAGAGGATTTAGCATATTGAAAAATTTGAAAAATGTGTGTCTCCTCAGGATTTAGCAACTTATGTGCATTACCTTCGAAAGATTTAGCATATGAATGCGTGTCTTTTTTAGGATTTAGCAACTTATGTGCATTACCTTCGAAGATTTAGCATATAAAAATAAAAAACTATAGTACAAGGGAGGCCCTGTATATGCCCCCCTCCTTAATATGGAAAAAAACATACTATTTTGTCATGTTAAGGAAAGAAAGAACAAGGATAAAGCCTTCTTCAACATTAAGACAATATCCATAGACAACACCCAGTCCAAGCCAAGAAGGTCACAGCTCCTATGAGGCCATGGAAGGGATGAATGTAAAAGATATCATGCAAGAAGTGAAAAGAAAGTAACCCTTAATGAGGGATAGCACACTATTCAATTTCCAAGGTGAGAGATGTATCAACCATGGAAACCCAATGTCAAACAACAAATAAGGTTTGCATAAAGGACATAGGTCTGCAAATGCAAACCATAATTTTCATGTATGATTGGATATCACATAGTAGATAGATACTGCTTAACCAAGGAAAGAGGTGAATCCCTAGAAAAGAAGAGAATAGCGGATGAAATAACAATGCATAGATGTGAATAAGATAGAAAAGCATAACAAGCCTCCAAGGCTAAAGTACTTCTACCAAACTCACAACCCATATTTGTGACTCCATGTGTGAATGGTTGAAGATACAAAAGAAGGATAAGGCATCTTTGCCCCCCAAGTGTAGGAACAAAGAGGGAAGTGGACACCTACTTCACAAAGCAAGGAGTTATCCTGCTTACAACAATATATAGTATATCCTTAGCGAGAGATATTGACCCCTACATCCAAGAGTATAAATAATCATGAAAAGGATATGTCACTTATGGAAAAGGACCCTCAATGAAAAAGATCTTATCACCAAGACCTCCACCAAAGAAGAGTGCGTTTAGATAAGATATCATCTTTCAAAAGGCAGGAACAAAGATTCAATCATCAAGCCCCCTATGAAGAAGAGCAAGAGGATTCTTAGGAATGAAGGAAAACAATTTTAACACCAAGCAAGAATAAAAGTTTATATTAAACATAATTTTCAACATAAAGAAGAAGTGACAATTGAGGACAACAAATACTCATATAAGAAGATTATCCATAATCAACACCTCTATCACTATGAGGAAATAATATTTTAACATAAGCAAATACTACTAAGCTAAGGAAAGAAGTTCCCCTAGAGAAAGAAGGAAGAACCTTGCCCCCCGAGGGATGAAAGACAATGGATATTTTTACAAAACACATGTCCTAGAAAAGATTTCCTAAGAAGAAAATATAATTCCTAGGAATGGATAAAAACATCATGCAAGACTATGGAAGAAGGAAACATAAATAATACCAATTAAATCTTAATAAAAAGACCTAATGGATCCTAAAAGACTGGATAAAATGATGCCTCTTGCCCCCCAGTCATGAGACAAGAGGATAGGAACATTTACTCCAGCTCTAATGGAGGGGAATCCCCTATATCAAAATTATGAAGAAGTTGTAAGACGGCACGAGAAAAAGGTATAATACTGCGCACACCCCTATCCCTAACATATAATTTGAAGTTGTTACAATTGGCAAGCAAATGAGTATTACAATAGTGGAAAGGACATTTAAATTTATACAAAGCATCAATAGGTATAGGTCTAAATCTTTCCTTCTTAGAATTCATTAGCTCCACATATATTGTTTTAGCATTTTCTTGACGAGTGTTAGGATTATCCATTAGAGATGTAGAGAGATGAGTGTTAAGGGGAGGACGAAGATCCACACCTCTTAACTTGACTTGAGATTTAGAAGTTCCAACACCACACATATCCGGTTTAGGAGGTATATTAATGGGAAATTTAATACCATGTTCATTAACTCCTAACCCTAAACCTTTATAGCCTTGTTTATTCACCATATTATATCCAGTAGTGTACATATCATGCAAAGCTTCTACAGGAGGTGATTGTTTATCATGTTCATGAATAAAGGTCATATAAGGTGGGATAATAGGTTTGGAAGAAATTTATTTATCCTGTCCTTGAATATCATCCTGAACAAGAGGAGGAGGTAAATCAAAGAAATCTTGCACATCCGCATCCTGCACTATAGCTTGAATCCCATCATAAGTATAGGAAGAGTGAGGATTAATAGATGGAGAATCAAGTATCGGTATAGGAAGATTAGGATGAAGATTAGGAAGATTAGGAGATGGTGTATCATCTACCAAATTCTTCACATAATCCAAAAGATGAATAAGGCTACCACATAAATCCCTAAGAAAATTTGTAAATGTAGATAGACTAGTATCAGTCAACTTCACAAAAGCATAAGCAAGAGCAAAGTGAAGGGTCATCAATGTTATGAAATGAATAATACCCTCATAAACATCATATGCATTATAAATAGATGCTAGAAGAAGAGTAATAACAAACATGATTATGCACCAAAACATCTTAACAATCTTCATGATAAATAAAAATGCAAGAAATATGTTTTTGTATTTTATTCAATATATAGATTTTTTTGAATTTTTGAAGTATAGACGCAAGAGAAAAATGTAAATCTAACACCAAAAAGAAAGAGAGTAAGCTAGTCGGGTTCACCAAAATGAATAGTGGTAATTTGGAATCACCACTATTTGTGTTTGTGGGGGAAAATGTGAGATTCACTCCTAAATCCAAATTCCCAATGGAGAGATTCAATTTGATTAACCAAAGGTTAATACACAATCAAATCAATCTATGAAGAATATGAAAGAGAGAGAGAAACCCTATATTTCCCTATAATTGGATTAAGCTTTGAAAATTGAAGTGCAAATACTAACCTTGAATTAGGGCAGATCTGAAAACGCTGAATTTTGGCTTCTGTATGAACTTTTTGAAGATTCCATCACTTGTTTTGGACTGGAAATGTTGAGGTGGACAAAACCCAGAAATCTTTTCTCCAAATTCACACAGGTCGACTTTGACCTTTTAAAAGGTCAAAGACCACATTATTTATTTGAAGTCCGATTTCGATTCTATTCGTAGATCCTAAAAGATTGCCAAAAAGGGTATCCAAATTGGCTCTCAGATCCAAGATTCCACACCTGTGCCTACAAGAAAAATGGTTTTGTTGTTTGTTTGGGGGGTTTGCCTTGGTCAAACCCCGATTCAGAATCAACCTTAATATTGAAATTGAAATAGGAGAATGCTAGCAAGTAGTAGAAATGAATCTAACAATGAAGCTATGCAATTCAATAGATATGCTAATGTATTTGGAATGTAATCAAATATATTGATATGAAAGCTTGAACATAACATTATCAAACCTCCATGATTGTATGCTTGAAATCCACCTTGAGGAAACAATGAAATGGATCTTGAAGATGAACAAAGGATCTTGAAGGAAGATCACACCACCATGGTGGCTAGATCTAGGGTTTGAATGATAGATCTTGAATGCTTGAGCCAAATCCCTTCAATAGCTTGAATTCTTGAATCCTTGATCTTCAATGGAGAACTTGGACGAAGAAGAATCTACTTGAATACTTGAATGAATCTTGCTTGATCACCTTGAGAACTTGAGAGCTTGATTGCCAAAACTTGATGATGAAAATGAGAGAGGAAGGCCTCCTTTTATAGTGATCTAGGGCACACTCCTCTAGATGGGCCACCTTGGAGAATTAAATCCCAATTAGGTCCTCACCTTTAAAAAATATACCTTGATTAAATACAATTAAAGGATTTACCATTTTGGAGCCCGAAATAGCCGACTCGGAAGTGGAGAAATAATTATCTCGAAAGCCAAACTACCAATAGATGACAATTTGAAATCCCAGCAGGAAGAGCTCAAGTTCGAGGTCGACCCTGACCTAGTCAAGGTCAAGGTTGACTTTGACCTCAGACCCTAACTTGGCCAGATTCTGCAACAGGGGTTCTAGGGGTGCTAAAAACTTAGAAATTGGTATCTAAACAGGACCTAGTGTCAGGAACAAACAAAAAATCTTTAGAATGATATGATGAAGGACTAGGAGGTCTCATTTCTAAATCCTACCTAGAAAGTAGAGCCATAGAAAGAGGAAAATCAAGAAAGTCCTTAAGACCTTATCCTTAATTTCACCTAGAATGAAGAAATCAAGCGCGAAGAAGTGGAAAGTGGGGAGAAAGCCAAGTACATGTAAAGATCCAATCAAAGTGCCAAACATGACCCCAAACCACTTACTCAGAGGGCTAAATGCTCTTAACATGGAAGTGCTTCCATTTTAAGATGATACATCTAGGCAATGATGGTCGGTCATCACTGCGACCAAGTCATTATGTAAATGCCGAGCTATGTAATGTTTACTTACCGAGCAGTAGTACTACCAAGTAAACTTATGGTCACTATGTATTGTAGTAGTATACCGAGTCTAGTTCTATCGAGTCTTGTATAACAATGATTACTGAGCGCCAGAGTTATCAACATATGCCGAGTATAGTGAATGCCAAGTATCAAAAATTGCATTTGCCAAGTTAGCCAGAGAATGACATAAGAGTTTGTTTTGGCACAATGATCAAGGTAAATAGTTTTGGTCGACATCCATGCTTTGTATTTTGTCTATTGAGATAATTACAGAGGTAATTATGCATATACTTAGTAATCATTGATCCCTATGCTATACCTAGAGCCAATCGGAAATTAGTAAGACTTAAGCGACAAAAGGAATTAATCTAAGCCATAGATCTTGAATAAGTAAATTTTTGTTGTTGATTATATAAGGTCAAGATCTAAACCCTAAAATGTAGTAGCAAGGGATAGTGAATGTGAAGGGTATAAGCAGATAGGTATGATTCAGAAAAGGGAAGTATTCAGAGACAAAGTTCAGTGACCGAGCTAAGCAGTGAAAGCATAGAAAAGAGATAGATCTGATAAATGAGATCAACATCACACAGTAAAGAGAAGATTTGTTATCTGCATACAGTGCAAATCAAAAGATCAAGTAGTGAGACATTCTACCCAGTGTATTAGGGTAAATCTCTTAACCAAGTAGTCCTAACAGACTTTTTGTAATCTCTTAACCGAGTGCTTACTTTATTGTAAGTTTTAAATCCTTTTACAAGGTAGACTGTATAAGTCTTTTAGCTTTTAATAGAGAAGACCCCTCATAGGGTAGATCAATTTTTGATCAAATTTTGTAATCCCTAACAGGAAAATTTATTACTATAGTAGTGAATATTTGTGGGTGTCATCCCCACCCCAATTTTACCTTTCAAGGGTTTCTGGGTAATCAAAATCTCTGTGTTTTGTATGTTCTCATGGATAATGTTTTAGTTTGTTAGTCATTTGATTATGTTCAAAATGGGTGATGCTAGACAAAATTTTTATTCATATGTGAATGGTTTAGTAGGTGATTTCTGATTCACCCCCCCCCCTTCTCAGTATCACATTTCCCAATTATATTTCCAACAATTGGTATTAGAGCTACAAGGTTTCTCATAGAAAGTCTAACCACTTGAAGAAAAAGATCTTGAGATGGAAGTCTATATATTGGGAAAGGTCATAGAGAATCAAAAAATTGATGTACATCTGACATTACAACAACTAGAAGCAACTAGAGGCAAACTGAAGAAATCCTTGAGCAAAAGGAGAGAAATTGCTATTCAGAAAAATGAATCACAATATCAAGAAGAAGATACCACTGGATTATTTGACAATGGAAATACTGCAGAAACTGATAAAGCCATAAAAGAGCTATTGGAGAAGAATACCATACTGAATGATGGCATCAGGAATGTAAAGAGAGAACATAAGATTTAATCTGTCAGACTTTGTGAAGTTGTTGAGCAGAAAAAGAAAGCTGAAGATGACAAGATAATGGTTGAAGAAGACAAAAGAAAAATGGAAATGAGATTGGATGAAAGGACAAGTGACATGTAGAGGTTGACCAATAATCAACTAAACATCATAAATCAACTACTGTTGGTTAATCAAGAGTTGGGTAGGAAAGATATGGAAATCAACCAACTGGGATCTGAGAATGATCAATTAAAGAATGAACTTAGAATTGAAAAAGGAAATCAATGAAAGGATGAACAAACCTAATGAAGTTGCAAAATACTTTGAAGAACTGCTAAGGTCACCTAGAAGATCTGATGATAGATCTGGAATTGGACTAAATGAACATGTTTCATCTACTGAAGAAGGAGAATCATCAAAGAATGGAAAATAGAAGAATGCAAAACCAAAGAACAACAAGCCCACATGCCATCACTGTGGAAAGCCAGGACATACAACCAACATATGTAGAAGTAAACATGGTAAGTTTGAATCTAAACCAAAGTTCAATGGAAATTTCTTTAACTGTAAGAAACATGGACATCAGGCACATGAATGTAGGTCTAAGGTCAGTTACCCACCTACTTCACCTAAGTTTCAAGGCAATTGTTTCAATTGTCAGAAGTATGGGCATAGAGCATTTGAATGCAGGTCTAAACCAAGATGGTCATCAAATGAACAGACTAAGTCACCTATGAAGAAAAAATCATACAACTGGGATTACAACACATGGTACATTTGTCATTATTGTGGAAAATATGGACACATTAGAGCAAATTGCATGAAGACTCATTTCAGAGGAAGATCCAAAAGCTAGATGACAAGAAGCAAGTGTGTTATAAATGTAATAAGATAGGTCATCTTAAGAAAGACTATAGATCACCTATGCCGAGAAATAATCCGAATTAGAATGGAGATATCCATGAAAGACTGAAAAACTAGATGGAAAAGACATGGAAGAAGAAAGAAGGTAGCACTAGTGAAACTAGCACATCCGAGGTCACCCAATCCAATGGATCAAGTGATCATACTTCTTCTAATTAAGCATAAAAGGTATGTTTGGAGCTGAATATTACAAAGCTTTATTTTACATCAGTTCCTAACATAAAGACTGGGTAGAAGTCCAATCTGCATAATTAAAGATGCATTAGGACACATCTGAGCAAAATAGAAAATTTCTTTTGATGTTGAGTGATAGTATTCTGACCAAGATATTAGCATATGTCGGGCACCTATTATGGCCAAGATGCTATAAGTATCAAGCTGTGTCATAACAATTATTTTGACCGAGTTTATGTTAACCAAGGTTAGCATGAGTTAGCCGAGACAACTGTATTCCACTTACAAATTTTGTATGGAGCATTTATGAGGCCCTAACTTCACTTTTCAAAATCTATAAAGTGGAAAGTTTCCATTCATTTCATTTCACCTAGCGATTTGAGATTTCTTTGAGTGATTCCAATTGCGAACAATCAGTTTATCAAGTCGATTTCAAATCTCTACAGTGTGCCATCGGCAAAAATCATTTACAGGGCACTTACGAGAAAAAGGTACATACCAAACAAACATTTCTTTCTAAAATTTTAAAATTTGAAATGGCATCATCATCTGCTACAATGAAGAAACAAGGGATGGAGGTTTTCAATGTGCAATTGGTAAGGAATGAGGTCTGCAAGCCACGAATATTTAAGACAATTTCAGAATCTGTGATTAAAGGAGATTTGAATGGAGCCCTATCTTCAATCCCAGAAAATGTGCTAATGATGAATGACATTAGGTCATGTTATATGTGTAAAATTGGGGAACTCAGAGATTACAAGATCAGGGAGGCATATGACAAGTTATGTGTCGATGGAGTGTTGAAGCCAGAGTATAAATCAGTTGTCGAGCAAGGGTTAGTGCATGCCCTGGATTTCTCATAGAATTTTAAGGTTGAATAGATAGTCGAGTACATGACATGTAACTATGGCTGGAAGATGGACCTATGAAGATAACAAAGGAAATGATGCAATGAGTCACTGGCTACCCTTCGATTCAAGGAAAATGAACAATGAAGTGTTCTAGCAAAGAGGAGATACAGACAAACACACAAGCTGTATGGAACAAATGAGGTATGATGATCTCTATCATTATGGATCTAGAGATTGACTTTGTTGTTATGGTTATCTTGCATAATTTCTACCAATCTAGTTGGTTGGACAATGTCCCCTGTATGGAAATGGACCAGGCATGGAAAATCATTAAGAAAGGGCACATGTATGATCTTGCCAAGCTCCAGCTGACTCAGCTTGCCGAGAACCTCAACTTAATCTAGACTGCAAAGAACTCAATGTGTAAGTTTGGCTCTTTGCTAATCTGCCTATTCTTTTATGTAAAGAAGAGTTTTCCTACTCATGGAGGTGTGATATGGGATAAGAAGAAACCCATTACTATGCAAATTAGTGAGTTCATAGGTCAGATAGGAGATAGCTTTAATGGAGTAATGGACAATTATTTTGTTGAGTTTAAAAATAAAATGAGGAAGAGGAGTAGAATCCCTGTGTCATTAGATGAGAAGTACCGTAATGATATATGTTTCCTAGTTGACACAGATTTCACATATGCACAAGAAGTCCTTCCTAGGGTTTCATGGCTCATGCCACTACCCTATGAAATTAATATAGATGAATCAATTGCTTCCATCACAACCCTCTTAGCAAAAGAAATTGATATCAAGGCACCCTATTTTGGGACATATGAGGAAGCCAAATCAAAAATATCTTTAGGTTTAACTGTTGCAACCTTAGAGAGGAAGAGAAAGAAGATAGTAAAGAATGTAGAGAAGAATGTGAAAGAATTGGACAAGGATTCTCCACTTGAGTTAACCCAAGGTTTGGGAGAAGATGAACCAAGTGAATATAGTGACAGTGAAGAAGAAGAAGAAAAAACTCAAGTAGAAGAGAAGAAAGGAAAGAAACCAATAATTATCAAGCCCCCAACCAAGAAAAGAATACTAAAACCTAGAGTGTCTTCAACACCTATGCTGAGGCCTAGAACAAGGGGAACAACTGCTGAAACTCCTAAGGTATCCCCTACTTCTAGTAAGCAAAAACCTACACAACCTAAGGCCGTGCCGAGTAAGGGAAACAAAAGACCTAGAAGGAAACTTGTATTGGTACAAGAAGATGATGAGGAAACTAAAAACAATGAAGAGGTGAAGAAGAAGATTGCACTACAGGATGCTAAATCTACTATGGATGAAATATGCCACAAGATCAAAAACTCTACAGGAGTGGATGACTTGAAAGAGTTAAAATTTGGAAGTTTAAGTATAGGAGAGAAAGAGAAAGTTGAAGATACTATTCTTGAAATGCTTTGTACTTTCAAGATGTTACCCATTCAGTTGGAGAATCGAATCCACAAGGAGATGAACAACAGGGTTGCACAAAAATGGGAATATGCCTTAATACTGAAAAACAAATAAGGGAGAGCAGTTTAGCGCAAGTGGAGTCAAGCCTCACCCCTGCCAACATCAGAAAAACCATGGAGAAATACCAAGTAAAATTTGATCCTAAGCTTAGAGCTTATCTAATCCTTCAACACAAGGTTGAGGATGTAGTATAGGAAAGTATCAAAATTTGGAAGATAATATATGGATTGTTGATTGACAAAGATGAAGGTGTTGGTACATCTAAGGATGCTGAGCTTGAAATAGAACAAAGTGTAATGGGATCATCCATTCCAGAGATAGAAGCTCCCAAGGTAGAATAAATTCAGAAGGAACTTGAAGTGCACATTGTACATATCATAGAGGATACACTAGTTAAGAATCTGGTATTAACTAAGGAAGACATACATGCCGAGATAGCTAAAGATACATCTTTGCCTGGTAGTAACCTAGTACTTTTGCAAGTCAAAGCTTATCCAGCAATTGATGCGACCCCAACTGGTAACACTACCCCCACCAAATCTAAAGTTTTTATAGTTGATCTATTAGCTGGTACCAGTACTACCAAGGAACTAGAGAAGCTGGCACCAGTTACTCAACCAACATCTGCCGAGGAGATTCACCAAGAAAAAGAGGAACAGACAATAGAAAAAGTTACTAGTTCTTGTGTGGAGAATAAGGGAACTAAGGGAAACCAAGGAAAAGACAAATTTAATGAGGTACAAGAGCCTATAGAACAAGAAGCAATACAAGCTCTTGTACAGATGCTGAGTGGGAGCACACCAAAGAGAGCACACAAGCAGAAAATGGAAGTCTTCTCACCTGAGGTAACCATTGATGAAGTTATTACTATTCCTAAATGGGATACTGATAACTTATCCTATGAGCAAATACAAATATTGAAAGATTTATTGTCGAGGAAAAGAAGACAAGAAGAATTGAGAAGAGAACATCAGCAGAAATAGGTTTTGTATGAAATCAAACATATATTTACTAATGTTTATGAGTTATTAGATGTAAATAGTTCCACTCCCATATTGGAACAACTTGTACATATTGTTCAAAAGGTAAATAATGACACATGTAGTGCCAGTGATAAATTTTTTGAGTGGTCGGAAAGAAAGTTTGAGACCAAAATGCTGGAGAAAGTATCTGCCAAGATTGCAGTGCAACAGGTCGCACTTTCTACTTTGGTAGCGGAGACCGAAGAAGTCATTATCAATGCCAACTCTCTGCTCACCAAACTATGTAATATTGAACAATTCACTGAGGAGAATCAACATTTGATTGATCAACTGCAGCAAGAACTTAGAACCACAAGTCAGTCTTTAAGTGTTGATCCAGACCATAGTTCCAATCATTATGTCAAGATAATGCATACTTAGGGAAAGATAACCAAGCTGATGGCTAATGATGGAAAGATTAGATCTCACCTACTTTCTATGCAAACAATTTTAACACCTCACTTGGAGGCATTAAAGAGAAAGTTGGTCAAGGCTAAAGAATTAACTCAGAGGGATCTGAATCTATCTACTGCCGAGAGTCTAATCAATGTAGCTGCCGAGCTAGAAGTGCAGTTTGAAGTGTTAATTGTTGCTACTGGAGGATGGGAAATTGCACTACACATGGTTATGATGCTCCATAAACCATTTCTAGAGAAACATTTTGAGATCCCCACTCTAGATGACATTCATTATGTCAAAATCAAGGGGAAGTAAAATCATGACATGACAAAGAGGGAGGTAACAAAATTTTTATAAATTTTTGCATGTACATATATCTCAGGGGGATTATTTTTACTTATACTACATATTTTTGTAAAGAGAGATGTAATGTCATGAAAAAGTTTTTTTGCCACTAATGTCAAAGGGGGAGATTGTAGATCTCTATAGTTTTGATTGACTATTAGTGACTCACACTTAGTCATATATCTAGGCAATGATGGTCAGTCATCATTGCGACCGAGTCATTATGTAAAGGCCAAGCTATGTAATGTTTACTTACTGAGCAGTAGTACTGCCAAGTAAACTTATGCTCACTATGTATTGTAGTAGTATATGGAGTCTAGTTCTACCGAGTCTTGTATAACAATGATTACCAAGTGCCAGAGTTATCAACATATGCCGAGTATAGTGAACGCTGAGTATCAAAAACTACATTTGCCAAGTTAGCCAAAGAATGACATGAGAGTTTGTTTTGGCACAGTGATCGAGGTAAATAGTTTTGGCTGACATCCGTGCTTTTTATTTTGTCTATCAAGATAATTATAGAGGTAATTACACATCTACTTAGTAATCATTGATCCCTATGCTATACCTAGAGCCAATAAGAAATTAGTAAGACTTAAGCGGCAAAAGGAATTAATCTAAGCCGTAGATCTTGAATAAGTAAAATGTTTTTGTTGATTATATAAGGTCAAGATCTAAACCCTAAAACATAGTAGCAAGGGAAAGAGAATGTGAAGGGTATAAGCAGATAGGTATGATTGGAAAAGGGAAGTATTCAAAGACAAAGTTCAGTTACCGAGCTAAGTAGTGAAAGCATAGAAAAGAGATAGATCTGATAAATGAGATCAACATCACATAGTAAATAGAAGATTTTTTATCTACATACAGTGCAAACCAAAACATCAGGTACTGAGTCATTCTAGCCAGTGTATCAGGGTAAATCTCTTAACCAAGTAGTCCTAACAGACTTTTTGTAATCTCTTAACCGAGTGCTTACTTTATTGTAAGTTTTAAATCCTTTTACAAGGTAGACTATATAAGTCTTTTAGCTTTTAATAGAGCAGACCCCTCATAAGGTAGATCAAGTTTTGATTAAATTTTATAAGCCCTACAAGGAAAATTTATTACTGTAGTAGGGAATATTTGTGGGTGTCATCCCCACCCCAGTTTTACCTTTCAAGGGTTTCTGGGTAATCAAAATCTTTATGTTTTGAATGTTCTCATGGATAATGTTTTAGTTTGTTGGTTATTTGATTATGTTCAAAATGGGTGATGCTAGACAAAATTTGTATTCATATGTGAATGGTTTAGTAGGTGATTTCTAATTCACCCCCCCCCCTCTCAGTATCACATTTCCCAATTATATTTCCAACAAGTTTCCTTAATACTACCTCTATTAGGTCAATACATCTTTTTCTGCTTAATCTCCTTCATAGATCTTAAGGTTAGGTTAGATTCATTGAATCCATCCTACATTATGTTCTTTGGCTTATCTTTGAAATATCTCGAATCTCTTAAAGATACTTGAAAGGAACTACTGACTATGGATTGTACTACAAGCATGAAAAATTTGAACTGAGAGTGTATACAAATGTTGATTGGGCAGGAAATGTAGATGACAAAAAGAGTACTAGTGGTGGAACTTTTTTTCTTGGACAGAGATTAGTTTCCTGGACAAGCAAGAAACAAAATTGCATTTCCCAATCTACTGTTGAAGTTGAGTATGTGGCTGCAGCTATCAATTGTTCAAATTTGATATGGATAAAGAAATTGTTGGTAGGCATGAAAGAAGAAATCAATGACCCAGTTGTCATCTTCTATGACAACACAAGTGCTATCAACATCGCTAAAAACCCAGTGATGCACACAAAGACCAAACACATTGCCATCAAGTATCACTACTTGAGAGAATTGGTACAAGATAAAGAAGTCCGCATGGAATATGTGAATACCAAGGAACAAATAGAAGATATATTCACTAAAGCTTTACCTAAAGAAGTTCATGAATACCCAAGAAGTCAATTAGGGGTCCTTCCCCTAACTGAGGCTGCCTAGTCAAGCTAGGAGCACTGCATCAAGTGTGTTGCAAAGAACATCTAACATATTGATTCAAAGAAAGGTCACACTTTAGGAGTAGCCTAGAGTTGTGAAGAGCACAAAAAGGTCAGAATAAGTCATAAGCAAGATGACAGAGGGAGATATATTCTACTAAACTAAAAGGATGATATCTACATCTACAGGATGTATGTTTTTTTTGTTGTTGCTTTGGCATTTTTATCAAAGAGGGAGATAATCATAGATGAATACACATAATGAGAAGTTCAAGACAGAGAGAGAAATTCAATGAATGGTCAAGCGTGGCTAATTGATTCTGTATCAGAATGAAGCTAAGGATATTATACATTTCTCTGATAGACAGATAAGTTTTGGATTGGTTGGTAATTGATGTGATATTCATATGGTGTTGCCATCAATGTCAAAGAGGGAGATTGTTGGAAACTACAATTGAAGCAATTTTTGTATTGTCATTGATGTCAAACCTTAATTGGTAAGACTATTGCTATTTAAGAAAGTAATATATCTATTTGAGTGTTGCTAGGGGGATAGGCAAGGTTGGTAACAACAGCACCTAAGGAAAGGTTGAGTTATCTTGATACTTCAATGAGTACTTGATTATGTGGCACAATGATAAGATAATGTATTGTTTATCTTAGTAAGAATGAAGACTAAACTGGTAGGCTTAACCGAGAATAAGTGAAGAAATCTAGTTTAAGCCGACTGTTGTTTGTGTCGACCAAGCTAGTGACTGCTGAGTAAAAATAGTGTTGACCAAACACCAGTTAATTACTAAGGAAGATAGTGTTAGTCGAGGGAACATTTTATGTGGTGACCGAGCTTTCTAGAGAAGACCGAGAAGTTGGACACAGTATTGACCGAGCGTCAATATTTTGCATTTGTTGAAGAATTTAGATTTCCAGCCGACATTGTTGAATTCTTGAATTATGTAAAACATGTTCACTTTATTTATTGATTGTATGAAAGCATTTAATGCATTGTAAAACATTTTATTGTAAATCTTTAAGAGATTCAAGATATTTCTTTTAAGGATAGCAGAAGAACATAATGTAGGATGGATTCAATGAATCTGACCTAACCCTGAGATCTACAAAGGAGATTAAGCGACAAAAGATGTATTGACCTAATAGAGGTAGTATTAAGGAAACCTAAGTGAGAGGTTGAATGTGTAGAGAGAAAGAAATGAATGCTAGAAGTATTCTTGATGTTATTAACTATCTAAGCAAAAAAGGCTGAAGGAGAAATGTTGTGATCGCTTGAAGGGTTCTGAGCAGATCAATGATGGAGATGGAAAAGGTTCACAGTTAATAAGCTAGCATATGTGTACAGAATTGGATCTGATATTTGCAAAGTGAGTTGTATATTTCTCATATCAATATTACTGCTACTTTCTAACCATTGTAACAGTCAAAATCTTTTTAATAGAGGTTGACCTAATAGTCATAGCTATAAATCCTTTGAACAAGGTTGCATTCTAATGGAGTGTATGTAAGTCCTATAACAAGGTGCACTTTTAACAGAGTGGTTGAAATCCTTTAACCAGGTCACACCTAACAGTGTGTTTGTAACCTTTGACAGGGTTGGCTTTTCACCGAGCTCACTTCAGAAGAGTGAACATAATAGTAACATGTTACAAAGTGGTTTTTCCCAAATTGGGTTTCCATTATAAATCCTGGTGTTGATACTTGTGTGAATGTTTTGGTTTGAACATTTATGTGTTTTACAAGTTAGATGCTATTGGATAAGTGGACTACACTATTATATAATTTTGTTATGCAATCAGTAATGACTGAGTAGGTGTTGGTTATTAGATCTGATTTGTTGAAGAATTTAAAAGTTTGTTTTATACATCCAGACCTGAGAACAACTGATTCACCCCCCCCCTCTCTATTGTTCTAAATCATATTAACAATTGGTATCAACAATACTTCCAGCATTCACTTCTTTCTCTCTACACATTCAACCTCTCACTTAGGTTTCCTTAATACTACCTCTATTAGGTCAATACATCTTTTTTCGCTTAATCTCCTTCATAGATCTTAGGTTTAGGTCAGATTCATTGAATTTGTCCTACATTATGTTCTTCAGCTATCCTTAAAGAAATATCTCAAATCTCTTAAAGATTTACAATAAAACATTTTACAATGCATTAAATGCTTTCATACAATCAATAAATAAAGTCAACATGGTTTACATAATTCAAAAATTCAATGATGTCGGCTGGAAATCTGAATTCTTCAACAAATGCAAAATACTGATGCTCGGTCAATACTATGTCCAACTTTGGAATTGGGATTGTGGCAAGATTTTCTGCCAATCCTAAGGAAACTCACATGATGGTGGTTAAAAGAATCATGAGATACTTGAAAGGAACTGCTGACTATGTATTGTACTACAAGAAGCATGAAAAATTTGAACTGAGAGTGTATACAGATGCTGATTGGGTAGGAAATGTAGATGATAGAAAGATTACTAGTGGTGGAGCTCTCTTTCTTGGACAAATATTAGTTTCTTGGACAAGCAAGAAACAAAATTGCATTTCCCAATCTACTGCTGAAACTGAGTATGTGGTTGCAACTGTCAATTATTCAAATTTGATATGGATAAAGCAGTTATTGGTAGGCATGAAAGAAGAAATCACTAAACCAATTGTCATCTTCTGTGACAACACAAGTGCTATCAACATCTATAAAATCCTAGTGATGCACACAAAGACCAAACACATTGCCATCAAGTATCACTACTTGAGAGAAAAAGACCCCAAATAACAAGGCAACCATAAAATCCTTGCACTTCCAAGACTCCAAACCTTCATAAATCTTTAATAATGTCTAAAAATGAACAAACCTCAAAGGAATAGGGCTCAGTCCACCGAGAACCCCAAAATCCCCAAATTTAGCACTTCTAAACCCTTAATCCAAGGGTTTCTTAAATATCCTATCTCTGATCACTTCTAGGTCCAATAGGTAGTTGTTTCACCATTAGATGATCATTATAAGATGATCCAAATCATAATCTATGTTCCTCCTTCAGACCAAATGGCTACTGTTGTAGCATACCAAGCAAATTCATTAAGTTTCATCTATAAATTATGGTGATCACCCAAACATTCTTCCTTCTCATTATATTAATGGATTAGGGAAATATAGTACATGTTAATACTCAGTCATTCCATGTGTTACAATGGTCAAAGGTCATGGAATGACCATATTCAATTGGAAACTCACAAAACTGTCAAAGGAATGGTTGAAACTACTCTGCCAGCCAGAATTAATTGAGTAAAAATACAAATACAGACCTCACAAATGCATAGATGTGGTCTAGGATCAATATCTAACTATTCCAAATACATTGAAATGTAAGACAATGACAAAATGAATCCAAAATCACTCTAAGAACTCAAGGAAATTGCATTTGAAAGAAGTTTAATTATAAAAAACTCAGTACAGTTCGTCACCAGGCCTCTTCTATTGTACAATGAAACTTTGGCATATTTGATGGACTCCTAGAAACTACCCCAATCATTCAAAATCAGTTGGATGGATTAGTTTGCACTAAAACATAACAAAATCCAATTCCCTCCATTTTCTAATAACTGTTGCATTTCAAATTTTTGAATTTGCAACATTACAAATTTGGAGTTTTTGAAACTTTTAAAGATAATGAAGCCTTAAGACTTTGAAATGTGACGCAAATGAACTTATTAAGCATTATTAAAATCAAATCTAAACTATTATAAAATTGTAACACCAAATACCATCCTAGGCTCTTATTTTGGTCCTAAGGCCTATTAGGCCTTTTAAGACTTATTACATATTTGCCATTTGCATTGCATGGAATGACCTTATAGGCCATTATAGGTGCCAATACATTCCAATTGATGTCTTTAGATGTCATTAGGTGCATGGTTGTCATTATGGACTCCTGGTAGTCTTTGGATGTTCTAGGTGCCCTTGCACCATGTTCACCACCTTTGAAAGGATTCTTGTCCCAAGAATCAGTCCTGGCATTGGATGTCTGAGTTTGAACCTGTACTTTAGGAATATGGTGCCTTGATAGTTGGTTCTTTCTTCCCACTAGACATCCACATCTGAACATGGTTGTTTACTGGCTTCCCTTCAATAAGACACTTGACTGTACCTATTTGAATATAGTTCAAATCCCAAAAGTCTGTCATGACCCGTAATTGATATATATATACAATGCAAAATATAATTTATATATGAGTACATGATTAATTTCTTAACTAATTCCTTAGATAAATAAATATGTTATTAGTGAACAATTATATAAGTAATGTTAGTAATAATCAATAATAATAAATAGCCAAATAATGATTAATAAATAATGTTGTTAATAAGTTAATTAAGATTAGTAAATATTAACTGTATATCATATACATAATGAATATTCATTAATAGTAAGTATAATGTTTATTACTAGTAAATATATAAATAAAACAAATAGTGTATTCATCACTACTCAATGCTAGTAAATATATTATCATTAACAATATTAACAAATATATAAATGAAACAAATATAACAATTCAAAACAAAGATAGTTCAAACAACAAACATCATATACTAATCAACAAACATAAACCAATGACTAAACATAAACTAACGACTACTCATAAACTAGTATCCAAACATAAACTAGCGACCAATATTTTTGAATGGTCACGTCTATAGAGATGAATCATCGGTAAAGGAGATATAAATAGGCAGTGGTGCCATTCAATAAAGCATCGAACAAGGAAGGGAGTATAAAAAGAAAGGAATCAAAGGGAAATAGAATTTATATTATTATTTATAAGTACTATATAATAGCAAACATATATGCTATGATTTATTTATGGATACTACCGATTCCCAAAATATAGATGATGAATATGGTATGATAAGGGATCAATATATGGTCTAGTGTGTTGGCTGTAGCATAAACAATAGTTTGTAAAAGTGAGTTAAAATAGTAATAAGATCAGATATGAGTGTTAAAGATAACTAAATCTAATAAGATAAATGACTAATCCTATCATGGACATTACAATCCAAACCCTAATTGATAAATGTAAGATAAATTAAGGAAGGTCCCAACTAGGGACATTATAAAGTCTTCATTTCTAGGACTATGCAACATTGTCCTATTCAATCCTTTGTCCTTTTCTTCCCAAACCTGATTTGTCCTTCCTCCTCTTCCCCTCATTGAAGAACCTCCTCTATTGCTGCTATTCTCTCCAAAAGCTCTTCTTCTTTCAGCCTTCCACCATACATAGGGATATCTCCCCTCACCTTATGCTGCTCATTCTTCATAGCCTTGAATACCCTGATCGTCCTCTGCTCTTCAGGATCTATCTGTTCCTCTTCTTCCTCTCCTTCCCCTTCCTTATGGGTTTCTTCCTCTGATTCACTATCAACACCTTCATCTGTTGCTCTTCTTTGATTGGATTCTAGTGCTTCAAGCCTGGCCAAAAGTGCATTGTAAGATTCCTTCAACCTTGTGTTCTTGTCCTTCAACTCCTAGATCTCCCTAGCAGTACCTGCATTCCTTGGAGGCATTTTCACAAACAATAGTCAAACTTCTTTAGAAAAGTGTTCTTCTATCCCTCTAAAGCACCATTTGTTTTAGATAATTTAATTTTAACTTTGGTTGTGTTAATAGAACTATGTTGACTTTATTTTTTAGTTGTTTAACATGAGATTTTATAGATTAATAGGAGTTCACAGAAACTAGTGTGCCATAGTTGCCCATCTATAACTAGTGAGATGCACATAACTCATGTACCTCATGCTAGTATGCTTGGATACCTTGTATACACTATTTTTCATTAGATTAGACATTATCCAAATAGTGAGTATTTATATAAAGTGCTATAACACACAGGCGGTCCTCCTTTTACACCAATTAATAACAGTGACAACCCTCACAGGTGGTTGGATAATGTCTAGTCTAATCCAAGAACACTAGCATGAGGTACATGAGTTATGTTCATCTCACTAGATATAGATGGGTATTAATGGTCAATTGAATGATACGTTCCCATAAAAATGTGAACTCCTATTAATCTACAAACTCTCATGTTAAACAACTACAAAAGTCAACATAGTTCCTTTAACACAACCAAAGTTAAAATTAAATTATTTGAAAAAGGGTTTGTGTTCTGAGTTAGTTGGTTTATGTAAATCTGTTTCAGCAACAGGTGATGAACATTCATATTTTCCTAAGCAGTACTTTGAGCATTCCTACCACACATGTACTATTGTGAAAATCATCACAAGTCCATTTGTTGCAGGAGAGAGAGAGAGAGAGAGAGAGGGGGGGGGAGGAATGATGAGGATATTTATGCTCCGCTTACTAGCCGTTACCTTAGAAAAATGAGGAAGAAACCAAAAAATAAATGATTAGCAAAAAATGTTAATTACAATCATTTCTTTTTTGGTTTCTTGCTCATTTTTCTAAGATAATGGCTAAGAGGAGTATCAATATCCTCGTCATTCCCCTCCTCTCTCTCTCTCTCTCTCCCCTACTGGTCCTTTGGCATGTATTAAAGATAATCAAATTTTCAGCATATTATTATCATTCTATTTCTTTGTTGTAAACATGCCATTGGTTCAGTTTTGTAATTTTTTTTTGTGTTAAATGCATTTAAAATAAAGGTCTAATTCTGTAGACTGCTGATGCAGAGCCCTCTACTATCACCTTAAATAGGCCAACTCAACTTTAGGATTCAACAAGAAACTTCAATGGAATACACCAAGAAGTACCAAATGATGAATGCTCAATTGTTGTAATGGCAAAGCAATATCAGAACCGTCCATTTCTAGAACTTGATTTTTCTATAGTCCTAATGATTTTTCTTATTTCTTGAACATTGTTGACATACTTAAATGGAATACACAATACCAAATGATGAATGCTCAGTTTTTGTAATGACAAAGCAATATCAGAAATGTCCATTTCTAGAACTTGATTTTTCTATAGTCTTAATGATTTTTCTTATTTCTTAAAAATTGTTGACATACTTAAATGGAATACACAATACCAAATGATGAATGCTTAATTGTTGTAATGGAAAAGCATCAGAACCGTCTATTTCTAAAATTTGATTTTGTATAGTCTTAATTATTTTTCTATAGTCCTAATGATTTTGAAAATTGTTGACAAAGAGTGTTTCTTTTTTTATTATAGGAATGAAATAGCTCAATACTGGTTGTTGAAAGCCCACAAAGGAGGGTCTAGGCTTCCAAAGCCACTTACTATAGATCATTTCAAGCTTGAGGTAGCTGAGCTGGTTATACTACTCAATAGAATTAAAGGAAACTAGCATGCATATTACTGGCATGGCTGGATGTATTTCTACATTCAGGTCACTCTAGGAGGGGAAAAATATATTGACTAGGCTGAAACCATTGCCGATGAACGCAATCATTAGTTGGAAAATTTCCCAACTGGCAGTAGCTTTCACATGTCCTCTTACTTGTTCTACATTTTAGCCTGTACTAGAGAGTGGAAAGGCCTTTTCCATGAACAAACCCTCCTAAATATGAAAGTCTACGATTACTACCCTCACCTGCAGAAAGAATATCATGTTGATAGTTTTCTAAAATTTAATGGGGTTTTCTTTCATATGAACTACAAGGGAACACTAAGCAAAGAATTTCTAAAGAGGCAAAAACCTTTGTCAATACTTATGAAAGTCTCTTCATCAAATTCAAAAGATTCACATATCTTAGAGTGGGTTGTTTTGAAGGGGAGCCATTCAAATTGCCCAAATATGCTTTTGATAGCTTGATCATTGTAGAAGTGGCTAGTCAACTAGCATATGTTCATAAGGAGGTCAAGGAAAGGAAAGGCAGAGAGAAGTCTAGCTTCCCAATTGAATTAGGGTATTATGCTTGCAAAACTTCTCCAGATGCCCTAAATCTAGAGCATGGATTAAGAAAACTAAATTTGAAAACATTTGCACTCAAAAAAGATTTTGATAGTAGAGGATATGTTGCTCATCATTTCAATTTTCCCTCTGAGTTCCAACACATTCCCCAAATAGAGGATTACTGGGAGGGCCGTGTTGATGATTTTGAAGTAAGAAGAAGAAGCTGGTCAAGGTTTACCCTAGGTCAGATTGTTACCTTAAATATTCAAATTGACATCACAACAGTGAATGAGGATAGTGATGGAGAGGTGATAGATGATCAGTTTGAAACCAGAGTTAGGGGCACACCATTACCTGAAATAGATTGGGGTATTGATGAGAGGGATATCATCATAATTAAAACCCTCAGTGTGATAAAAAGAACTAAGAAATGGGTCAATAGTAAGAAGCCTCTTGTTTCAAGAAGACATAACCCAAGAAGAGCAGCACATGGTGATTCTATTGTCAAACCCATTGATTCTACTGACAAAAATATTTCCCTTGCAGGTACCTCCAAAGCTAGAAATAAGAATAAATCTTTAGTTGATCCTATGAAACAAGCCTCTCCATGGTCTTCACCAGTAAGAAGGACCTTAAGGGGGAGAGTTAGTAAAGAAAGTGATAAGATGTTTGATGAAAAAGAAGTCATTGATCTTGATCTCATGGATACGCATATATCAGAACAAGCTGGTTCAAATAGCCATGGAGAAGACACATTGACTCCAAAGAGTAGTCAGCCAGATTATGGAAAACTCTTAGCAACTGTGGTGAGTGACACCTTGAAAACTCCATCTCCCACTCTCAGTTGGCTGGGAAGCTCTATTAGTAAGAAATGGAATGTCCTGCCAATAACTCTTTCGGTAGAGGACATGGTAAGTAAGTTCTTGGGAGCCATAGTGAAACCCAAAATAATTAAGATGGAGTCAATGATAGATGTAGATGAGAAAATTGGGAGGTGGAGAGAAGAATGAGCAATACCAAAGTCTGACAAACATGTTTCTGAAGCCTCTTTTGAGGAATATTGAAAAGATAGACTTGGGAGTGGCAAGTAGAGTAGCAGATGCAAAACACCTAGAGTCTTCCACATGAAAGATATTGCACAAGACTTTCAAAGATGAAAGGGACAAGAAGGAATTAAAGGCTACCATACAGAGATTGGCGGAATTCATTCAGGTGGTCCAAGAGCCTAGTCCACTTCCATCAGCCCAGGTGCCTCATATGTTTGACCCTCGTTCACCAGAAGTATGCAAAAATCTGGACCAGATTCAAAGAAATAAACTAGTAGTAGAAGGTTTTAACAAGTGGGTCACAGGAATGATCCAATAGGGAGGTGATTACATCACTTAGTTAATTGAAACTCATGGAATCGTGACAAAAATCATCTCAGAATTGTTGACTAAACTAGCAGAATGGAGGAAAGAAAAGAAGAAATGGACTGGTATAGTTGATCAGCCAATGGAGATTGATCACTACGGAGTGCCTAAATTCCTTATGGAAAATCCAGTTCATGGCTTGAATGGGGAGGTCCTGCATGTTTCTGTGAAGAGTATTGAATGGAGAAATTCAATCATCAAGGACAGATGTGATGGGGCAACCCGCTTACTTAATGATCTTAAGGGCTTCATCGATACCATGCAAAAGGATCTTAAGTGCTTGAATATTGTTCTAATGGATGAGGGAACTTAGGATATAAAGAAAGAAGAGAAAATAACTCAAGAGTTGGAGGCAGGGATAATGGCTATCAGAAATAGAAAAGAGCTCACAATAGAAGATCTCACCCCCATAGCTAACACTGAGGCTATGTCGATCATCTGTGTAGATTAGCTTGAGTCTCATAGATCAAGGTTGAATCAAATATGCAAAGATAGGAAAGTTCTCAGGGAGAGAATTGCTCTCATTAGCCTACCATATCATGCCACAGTTATCAACACATCATTGGCTCACAAGGAGTGGAAGCAGGCACGTGCACCCTAGTCATCCCAGAATTGAATCTAAGGCATCTAGCTCAGCCGCGATTAGTAGTCATTCTCCATTCTTTTTGGGTCGTTGTTTTTTAGTTTTCCAGTTTTCTATTTTTAGCATATTTTCAGTTGTCTGAAGTAGTTCTAGGCAGAAAATCTAGGAGTTTCAAAGACTTTATTATTTTTGATAATTATAATCGATGGCTATATAAAGCTAGGGAAAACTATTGAAAGGGATGTTAGTTAGTTTTATTTCTTCTTAGTAATAGAATAGTTTAAGTTTTTAGCAATTTTTGTAAAGACTTGGATTAAGGTTTTCTGTATCAATGAATGAAAAGAAACTTATCAATATAGATCTATTGGTTTATATTTTTGGGTGGATCTCTGTTGGGATATTCTACATTGAGCAGAATTTCTTGGTTGAATGTCTTTATATTTCTTTGAATTCTAGTTTAAGTTGTGCCTTAGATTAGTATAATGTTTACTTATTGAAGTCTGTGAGCTTCAGATCTATTAGTTGCTACCAATTCATATTAATTATGTCATATTGCTGAAAGTTACTATTTTTGCCTTATCAACTTTCTAGTCAAAACTTTGATATTTCAGAAATGCATTATTCTTTTTCATAAAAATTCATTAAAAATATTTATGGGAGCTATACCATAATTCAGAGGGTTAAATATCTTATGTTTAATCCATTTTTCAGTAAAGAGTTAATGTTTCTTGGAGGGTTATAAAGTGTAGAAATAAATTTGAAAAAGAGACAAATTCATTTACTAACAATTTTTGGCGACTCTACTAGAGAGCTAAACTAGTAAAGCAGTGTCTTTACTTGGTTTAATGTGTAAGCATGGTATTACTTGCTGACGTAATACCTGGTCAAGCCAAAGTTCCCCCGGTCCTACAACTTGGTCTACACTTTCATTACACTCAAGTGGATATTATTGTAGATCTAAAAATCTTGGCTTGGAAAGTAAAAATAAGTAACAAACAATATCAGTAAGTTCAATTAGTGTTCAAAGAAGAGGAAGAGATTGGTGAATGGTTGAGGGGCCTACCCGTAGGTTGGGAAGTTGTAGAAGTTGATAGAGAAATTCAAAGACCATAGAACAGCCAAGCTGGAGTCCAGACCTTATACTAGGTCTCAACGAGAGGTGGGCATTTTTTATAGTATTTTTGAAGAATTGAGAAATCTTGAAACCACAAGAGTCCACCCCTCTAAGAAAAAGGCTCAAAGAAGACCTTCTTCTCCTCCTAAAGAATCTTTCCATTCATCTACTAAAACCTATGATTGGTAAGTCTTGACTTTATCAGGGATTCAAGCCCCTCCTCTCTTGACTATTTTTCCCACAGTTATCATGGCTCAACCGTGGGGTAATGCAGTTGGCCCTTTAGCTTTAGCCGCTCACCATGCTCTTCCTAAAGGAGCTAAATATTTTCTTCCCAAGTTCTTTGGTGATGGAAAAATAGCTATAGAAGAACACTTCAATTCTTTTAATGTAGCCACTGGCATTTTAGGGGTGCAAACTGAAGATGTGGCAGTTAGAATTTTTTTTCAAAGCCTTACAAAAGGGGTGATGGAGTGGTTTGGGCATCTTCCTACGGGCTCCATAACTGATTGCAATTCCATGAAAGTTTCATTTGAGGGCCATTTCAAAAGTGCAGATGATGATAATTCTCTATTAGCTCAACTTACACAAATGAAAAAGGAGATCCATGAGCCCATGAGAGATTATGTGGCTCAATATAACAAGGTCATTCATAAAATTCATGTTGGGAAAAGGCCCACCCTTGAGAATTAACAGTGTTTATTTGTAAATTCTATGCCCCCAGACATAGATTTTCATCCTAGAAGAAGCATGCATGTAGACTTGGAAACTACTTAGAGCCAAGCCACCAAGCTAGAGGATGATTTGATCACCGCAGGGAAATGGAGGAAGGATGTCCAAGTACCCAATGCACAAAATACTTCTACTTCTGATCCCATGCTGCAAAGATTAGTAAATGATGTGACTAATCTCAAGAGGCAGCTTCCTAAAAGTAATACCAATCCTCCTCCTTTGTATCATGATATTCCCAAAGGAATGCCTGAACAAGCTGGACCTAGTCACATATCTCAAAATTATCCCCCACCAAATAAGAATTTACTAGAAGCTCCTCCTAGAAGAGCTAATATGTGCACTTTCCACCTTACGAATGATCATGATGGCACCTTCTGTCTAGAGATGATCCGATCAATGCAGATGCATGTAAATTGAGAACTAACAAGAGAATCACCTCATGATGCAGTGAGTCCTTAGTTGCCTAGTGGCTCCAAAAATTATTACATAGAATACAAGTCTGACTCTAAGTGAGGAGGAAGTATTCTAGCAAGTTTACAGGATCCTACATGCACTGTGTTAACTAGAAGTTACCACAATTCACAAGCCAACGACATGCCATCAACATCACAATGATGGGATAAAGGTAAATACTTTTCACAAAAGTCACCAACTTTTTAAAAAAAAATTTCTAGAGAAGATGAATCATTGAAGAAAAATGGTTCTAGTTCTTATTTTGATATCGTTGATTTTTGTGAAAGTTCTAAGACTCATGTTTCCCCTGTTGAATATTTTAGAATGAATCCAAAAGAGTTGGAAAGACTTGTCAAACATGTCAAATCAGGTCAACCTCCTTTAGATCGCTTGGCCAGTGAGACTACTAATGCAACTTTCTCAAAACAAACCACTATAGAAACCCAAACTACGAAAGATAAAAATCCTCCACAAGAAAAGAATTCTCCACAAGAGTCCTCCTGTAGGATTAAAACCCGAGCCTTTTTATTTGTCTTTATTTATTCATGGCTTTAAGTTAAACAACTACGTTATAGACTCAGGGGCATCTGATAATATCATGCCCGCTTCAGTAGCCAAATCTTTGGATCTTCCCCTTACTATGACCTTTGGTCAATGCTATGCCCTAGATGCAAAATAGGTCCCTTTAGTTGGACAAATCAAGGATGCTCAAGTAGCCCTTGCAGCATACCCCAGTAAAATGATTAAACTAACTATACTTGTAGCTGATATTCTAGCTAGCTATGGTATGCTTCTAAGAAAGACTTTCTATCAGGATCTTGGAGGAGAGATCAAGCTTGACTGGTCTCAAGCTATTATTCCAGTTGAAGATAAAAGGGTTGTCCTACAACCAGAAGGAAAATCAAAATACATGGTATTCCCATCTGAAGATCCCAAGTCATAGATACTCTACCAAGAATCTAAGTTTGGAAATTATATGATCTCATCCACACCAGACATGAGTGAAGGAGTGACAACTCATAAGTCTGATGGTCCTTGGACTTTGGAGTTTGATGATAGTTGTGCCTCTGTTGGTTTTGGAGCAGGGGTTGTATTGATATCATCAGAAGGAGACCTTTTCCCATGAGCTTTTAAGTTGGATTTTGATAATACGAACAACACTGCCAAATATGAGTCTCTTTTTCTCGGTATTGAAGAGGTGAAGAAAATGGGTATCAAGGTACTTCAAGCCAGAGGGGATGCAGAACTTGTGGTGAGACAAGTAAGAGGAATTAATTTGCTCAAAAAATGAAAGAGTCAAACACTATAGAAATCATGTTTGGGATGAGATAGAATAATTTGAAGCTTTCTCCATAGAAGTTGTTCCCAGAGATCTGAATAGCAGAGTTGATTCCCTAGCAGTTTCTTCCTCCCATTGTTGCCACATTCAGATTTTAAGCAAAGTTCCTACAAAATTGAAGTGGTGTACAAACTGAAAGTTCCAGATAATGTTGAGCATTGGTAGGTCTTTCAAGATGATAAACAAATTGATAAATTCTTGCAGTTGGCAGAAGTTTTTAGTACCACCTTCTTTGAAGGATCTTCGTCAACCTGTGATGAGTTTTTCCCAGATGGTGTAATAGATGAAGGGATCTTCCAATTAAAAGGGAATCATATTCCTAAAGCACTCATCTCTCTTCAGAGCCAATTTGATAGATATGATGCTTTGAAATATCCTCCACCACCTCAAGAAGACACAAATCAAGGTGACTATGAGAAGGTAAACATAGGGGAGGAAGAAGAACCTAGGTGTATAAACCTGGGAAAATGTTGCACTTCAGATGAGAAGCGGAGATTTGTTAATTTGCTAAAGGAATATTGTGATACCTTTTCTTGGTCCTACCATGATTTAAAAAAATTTAAAGGAGGAAAATTCTAGCACCAGATTCCTCTCAAGCTGGGCACTTCACCGTTTAGGCAAAAATTAAGAAACTATAATTCAAAGGTTTTTGAGGCAATTTAGAAGGAAGTAGAAAAAATGTTGCGGGCTCGTATCATTTATCCTATTCATCATTCCACCTGGATCACGAATATAGTTCCTATCAGGAAGAAAAATGGTGAGATCAAGATCTACGTAGATTTCAGGAACTTGAACCAATGTAGCCTAAAAGACAACTATGGACTCCCTATTATGGACCACATTCTATAGACTATGGCAGGCTCAAAGATGATGTCCATGCTAGATGGCTTCTCTGGTGACAACCAGATTAAGGTGGCTGACCAAGATCATCATAAAATAGCTTTTACCACCCCGTGGGGTACTTATGCTTATAACAGAATGCCTTTTGTCTTGATAAATGCAGGTGCCACATTTCAACATGCAATGAATTCTTCCTTTAGTCATCTACTTAATAAGGTAATTATTGTTTATCTTGACGATTGGATGGTGTTTTCCAAGAGGTGTAGAAATCGCCTAAGGGATTTAAGATTAGTTTTATAGAGATGAAGGGAACATGGCATTTCATTAAATCCAAATTTTTTTGTCTTTGCAGTCACAAAAGGGAAGTTGTTGGGCCACATCATGTCAAAATAAGGGATCAAGATTGATCCAGAAAGAGTTAAAGCAATCTAGTAGCTTGGTTTTCCTTCAAATAGGACTGGTGTTAAATCTTTCTTTGGGCAGACCAATTTCCTCAAAAGGTTTGTTCCAAACTTTGGCAAAACAACTAAACATATGGTGAGCCTATTAAGTGAGAAGAACCCTTTTAAATGGAGCACAAAGGCTATTAAATCATTTGATGACATCAAGAAAGCTATAGCAAATTCTCCCACTTTAATAAATCTAGACTACAAGAAAGACTTCATAATACACTATTATGCCTCAGAGCATACAGTATCTGGAATATTGTTGTAGAGGGATGATAAGAATGAAGAAGTGCCCATTGATTTCATGAGTATTCCTCTCAAGAAGCATGAGCTAAATTATCCATTGATTGAGAAGAAAGAATATGTGGTGGTAAAAGCGATGAAGGCTTTCAGGTTCTACATTCTACATTCTCACTCAATTGTTTTTGTTCCCACCTCTGCTATTAAAGACATCCTAACACAACAAGAGATAGGGATGAACAATCAAGCAATGTGGATCTCCAAAATTCAAGAATTTGACCTAGAAATTTGTCCTACCAAATTGGTTCGGGATCAAGGATTGTGTAAAATTATGTCTGAGTAGGATCCTAATAGCAATATGCCCTCAGTTCTTTTCGTCAGTCTTCATGATTCTTGGTTTTCAGATGTGGGATTCTATCTTACTTATGGAAACTGTCCCCCTCATTTAACCCCAAAAGAAAGAAGAAGTCTTAGGTTAAAGGCCACAAAGTATGTTATTATGGATGATGTACTATATAAGAAGGGTTTGGACAGAGCTCTCTTGAGGTGTGTTGACAAAGAACAACAAGAAAGATTACTCAAGAAGTTTCATAATGAGGCATGTGGTGGTCACTTCTCTTCCACAATAATCGCTTATAAAATTCTTAGGAATTGTTATTACTGGCCAAGAATTTTTGGCGATGCTTATAAGTGGGTTGCAAATTGTGAAAATGTTCAGTGGAAAGCCATAGTTAGTAGCTCTCCCTTTGAGACCAGTGGTCATAGAAGAACCTTTTGAGCAATGGGGGCTAGACTTCATCAGACCAATCAATCCTCCTTCAAGTGCTAGACACACCCACATTCTCACTGCAATGGACTATTTCATGAAATGGGTAGAGGTGGTCCCTCTTAAGAAGACCACATCTAAGGTGGTGTGAGAGTTTGTAAAGAATTACATTTTGGTCAGGTTTGGAGTTCCTACCAAGTTGGTCACAAAAAATGCTACAAATTTATCTTCTCCTAAGTTGAAGTTATTTTTCTATGATCATGACATCTACCTATCCCAAATATCTGACTATTATCCATAGGGAAATGGATAGGCGAAATCAAGTAATAAGAACTTGATCAGGATAATGAGGAAGCTAGTATGTGACAATGCTAAGGATTGGCATAAGAAACTGTTTGAAGCTCTTTGGGTTGATCGAACATCTCCAAAAAGAGAAATTGGCATGTCACCCTTTGAATTGGTTTATGGTGTTGAAGCTCAGCTTTCACTACCTCTAGAGCTAGCTACTGTGAAACTCTAAAAAAAATTTGAAGATTAGGTTTATTAGGATGCCCTTGAGAAACAGATTTTGTATCTCAATAAAATACAAGAAAGAGAAGATGGTAATTCAAATAGCCACACACCAAGCTCAAGTTAAGAAAAAATTTTATCAGAAGGCCAGGCCTTAGAATTTTATGGAGGGAGATCAAGTGATGTTATGGGACAAGAGATGGGAACCCAAGGGTGCCCATGGAAAATTTGAATCACTTTGGAAGGGCCCTTTCATCATTGATAAAGTATTGGAAATTAATTCCTTCAAACTGGAGCATTTGGATGGTACTATTTTACCCTTGACCTTTAATGGTCAGGGCCTCAAGTTGTATAAGCTTTAAGTAGGTTTATCCTATTTCCTGTACATATCTTTTTGCTGCGCTATTTTCTATTTTGTCCTTTTTGTTTGTTGCCTTCCCCCCTATCTTTTCTAAGCTTTTCCTGATCTACGAAACCAAAGCTATAGGTTCATCCTTCGCCCTCAAGAGGTCTCGTGCCCAGTTGGATCCATTTTTATCAATAGATTTTGTTTAAAATTCTCAGGCTCTAATTTTCCCAAAATCACCCCATAATCTTTAAAGGTCTTTTTCACTCAAAGTTTCATTTCCTTACATATACACTCTATCGGTTGAACTTGAACCTTGAACTCTCTTAGTTCAAAATTCAATGTTCAATAACACCCTTTGGTATGATTGTATTTCTTCGTTCGCAAGCTTAGCAACATGTTGTCTTTGCAATGCACACTCATCCAATGAACTGTGAACCTTGAACTCTTGTAGTTCAAGATTCAAAGTTCAACGGACATTATCTTTTTGCAAATGCTTCCCTTTTAATTTATCTTTTCTTTCTTTTTCACTTGTGTTTTGCTTTACTTTATCAATCATGCCAAAGGGTAGTGCTTCTATCTTCACGTTGAACTTGAACTATGAACTCTTGTAGTTCAAGGTTCAAGGTTCAACATGAGTTCATAGTTTGTGAAAGTGGAAAGTAGTGATTTGACATAAAGGACAGTTGGCAATTGATTATGATTTCCATGCATGGAGAGGATGTTGTAATTAATTAAAATGACATTTAATGTCACTTCAACCTAGGAAAGTACAGTAATCAATGCTTAAAGTGGTGTGAGTTACCCAATGATCATTAATTGAACCTCATGCGACATAATTTTTCCATTATTACAAATCTCTCAGGATTTTGTGATCTATTTTATGATAAATTGGAAAGCTTAGCCTGTTCTATTCATAGTGTTCAAGACATTTCATGTAGCCAGCATAGAAGAAGGTATATTTTCCTCCTCACAGAGCTTAGTTCATCACATAAGAAACTAGGTGAGTCTCTCTTTTGGCCCCTTTATTTTAGATAAAGCTCTTTTCTTTGTCAAATTCAGATTCCTTTAAGGCTATTGCATCTCCTTGTTTATTCCTAGCTTGTGAGCCCAAAATGAAGAACCCAGTTCCAAATTTTAGAAATATCTCTCCTTTAATTTGCTCCCTACCTGACTATGAAGACACCATAATCAAAACCAGAGCCTTAGAAAACATTATGAATCAGTTCAAAGAACCCATTCTAGGTTCCATGCTAGAAAAAGCCATTCAGAGTGGTCTGATTGATGCAGATGTTTTCCCTATAGGAGCCCCTTGTCGAGAGCTAGTTCTTGAATGTGTAAAAAGATATAGTTTTGAGGAGAGGTGTATCAAGAAGGTTGATGGGAGTCTGTTGGTATACATAAGTAGAGATGTCATCCTAAAGGCAATAGGAATTTTAGAAAGAGACCCATGTGAAGGGTGGAATATTCCCTCATCTCAATCAATCTTCACCACCAAGAGACAAGTCTACAACAATGAAATAGCTCAATACTGGTTGTTGAAAGCCCAAAAAGGAGGGTCCAGGCTCCCAAAGCCACTTGCTGTAGATCATTTCAAGCCTGAGGTAGCTGAGCTAATTATACTACTTAATAGAATTAAAGGAAATCAACATGCATATTACTGGCATGAGTGGATGTATTTCTACATTCAGGTCACTCTCAGAGGGGAAAAATATGTTGACTAGGCTGAAACCATTGCCGATGAACTCAATCATCAGTTGGAAAATTTCCCAACTAGCAGTAGATTTCACATGTCCTCTTACTTGTTCTACATTTTAGCCTATACTAGAGAGTGGAAAGACCTTTTCCATGAACAACCCCTCCCAAATATGAAGGTCTACAATTACTACCCACACTTGTAGAAAGAATATTATGTTGATAGTTTTCTAAAAGTTAATGGGGTTTTCTTTGGGAAGTTAACATATGAATTGCAAGGGAGCACTAAGAAAAGAATGTCTAAAGAGGCAAAAACCTTTGTCAATACTTATGGAAGTTTCTTCATCCAATTCAGAAGATTCACATATCTCAAAGTGGGTGGTTTTGAAGCGAAGCCATTCAAATTGCCTAGATATGCTTTTGATAGCTTGACCATTGCAAAAGTGGCTCGTCAACTAGCATATATTAATAAGGGGGTCAAGGAAAGGAAAGGTAGAGTGAAGTCCAGCTTCCTAGTTGAATTAGGGTATTAAACTTGCAAAACTTCTTCAGATGCCCTAAATCTAGAGCATGAATTAAGAAAACTCAATTTGAAAACATTTGCACTTAGAAAAGATTTTGATAGTAGAGGATATGTTACTCATCATTTCAATTTTCCCTCTGAGTTCCAACACATTCCCCAAATAGAGGATTACTAGGAGAGATGTGTTGATGATTTTGAAGTAAGAAGAAGAAGCTAGTCAAGGTTTACTCTAGGTCAAATTGTTACCTTAAATATTCAAATTGACATCACAATAGTGAATGAGGATAGTGATGGAGAGGTGATAGATGATTAGTTTGAAACCAGAGTTAGGGGCACACCATTACCTGAAATGGATTGGGGTATTGATGAGAAGGAAAAAATTGTAATTAAAACCCCAGTGTGATAAAAAGAACCGAGAAATGGGTCAATAGTAAGAAGCCTCCTGTTTCAAGAAGACATAACCCAAGAAGAGCAGCACATGGTGATTCTATTGTCAAACCCATTGATTCTGCTGACAAAAATATTTCCCTTGCAGGTACCTCCAAAGCTAGAAATAAGAAGAAATCTTCAGCTGATCTTGTGAAACAAGCCTCTCCTTGCTCTTCACCAGTAAGAAGGACCTTAAGGGGGAGAGTTAGTAAAGAAAGTGATAAGCTGGTTGATGAAAAAGAGGTCATTGATCTTGATCTCATGGATACTCATATGTCAAAACAAGTTGGTTTAGATAGCCTGGGAGAAGACACATTAACTCCAAAGAGCAGTCAGCCTGATTTTGGAAAACCCTCAACAACCGTGGTGAGTGAAACCTTGAAAACTCCATCACCCACTCTCAGTTGGCTGGGAAGCTCTATTAGTAAGAAATAGAATGTCCTAACAATAACTCTTCTAGTAGAGGACATGGTAAGTAAGTGCTTGGGAGCCACAGTGAAACCCAAAAGAATTAAGATGGAGTCAATAAAAGATGTAGACAGGAAAATTGGGAGGTGGACAATAGAACGAGCAATATCAAAGTCTGACAAACATGTTTCTGAAGCCTCTATTGAGGACTTTAATATTGAAAAGATAGATTTGGGAGTGGCAAGCAGGGAAGCAGATGCAAAACACCTGGAGTCTTCCACACAAAAGATACTCCACAGGACTTTCAAAGATGAAAGGGACAAGAAGGAATTAAGGGCTACCATACAGAGATTGGCATAATTCATTTAGGTGGTCCAAGAGCCTAGTCCACTTCCATTAGCCCAAGTTCCTCATAGCTTCGACCCTCATTCACTAGAAGTTTGCAAAACTCTAAACCAGATTCAAATAAATAAACTAGTAGTAGAAGTTTTTAACAAGTGGGTCAGAGGGATGATCCAATAGGGAGACAAAGGAAATAAAAGAAGAAATGGACTGGTATAGCTGATCAGCTGACAGAGATTGATCACTACGGAGTGCCTAAATTCCTTATGGAAAAGCCAGTTCATGGCTTGAATGAGGAGGTCCTGTATGTTTCTGTGAAGAGTATTGAATGGAGAAATTCAATCATCGAGGACAGATGTGATGGGGTGACCCACTTACATAATGATCTTAAGGGCTTGATCGATACCATGCAAAAGGATCTTAAGTGCCTGAATATTGTTCTAATGGATGAGGGAACTCAGGATATAGAGAAAGAAGAGAAAATAACTCAGGAGTTGGAGGCAGGTATAACAGAGATAGAAAAGAGCTTACAACAGAAGATCTCACCTCCATAGCTAACACTGAGGCTATGTTGGTCATCTGTGTAGATTAGCTTGAGTCACATAGATCAAGGTTGAATCAAATATGTAAAGATAGGAAAGTTATCAGGCAGAGAATTGCTCTCATTAGCCTACCATATCATGCCACAATTATCATTGCATCATTGGCTCACAAGGAGTGGAAGTAGGCATGTGTGCCTGAGTCATCCCAGAATTGAATCTAAGGCGTCTAGCTCAGCCATGATTAGTAGTCATTCTCCATGCTTTTTGGGTCATTTTTCAATTTTCTAGTTTTCTATTTTTAACATATTTTCGGTTGTTTGAAGCAGTTCCGGGAAGAAACTCTAGGAGTTTCAAAGACTTTATTATTTTTGATAATTGTAATCGATGGCTATATAAAGCCAGGGAAAAACTATTGAAAGGGATGTTAGTTAGTTTTATTTCTGCTTAGTAATAGAAAAGTTTAATTTTTTAGCAATTTCTGTAAAGACTTGGATTAAGGTTTTCTGAATCAGTGAATGAAAAGAAACTTATCAATATAGATCTGTTGGTTTATATTTTTGGGTGGATCTCTGTTGGGATATTCTACATTGAGCAGAATTTCTTGGTTGAATGTCTTTATCTTTCTTTGAATTCTAGTTTAAGTTGTGCCTTAGATTACTATAATGTTTACTTATTGAAGTCTGTGAGCTTCAGATCTGTTAGTTGCTACCAATTCACATTAATTATGTCATATTGATGAATGTTACTATTTTTGCCTTATCAACTTTATGGTCAAAAGTTTGATATTTACAGAAATGCATTATTCTTTTTCATAAAAATTCATTGAAAATATTTATGGGAGCTGTACCATAATTCAGAGGGTTAAATATCTTATGTTTAATCCATTTGTCAGTAAAAAGTTAATGTTTCTTGGAGGGTTATAGAGTGTAGAAATAAATTTGAAAAAGAGACAAATTCATTTACTAACACTAGGGAAAATTCTGAAATTATATTTTATGGTGCCTTCTCTGTATATCACATATCTTTGTTGCCACCATATGCAGAGATGAACTCAGGAATTAGCTAGTTTAGTATTTTCATATTGTAACTAATATTTTAATATGGATATGACATAACTTCTCTTTGCCTCAAGAGCACATATATATGGTTTACATATTTTTTTAGAATAATTCTTCATGTTTATGGCTCAGGTGAGCCCCAATCTGCTATCAATCACATGATTTAATGTATAGTGTTTTCTTGGTTATTCCATTTGTTCCTTGACCTTTGAAGGCCATTTGGTATCAATCACATGATTTAACGTATAGTGTTTTTCACCAATATTGGTGTCGATTATTCTATAGTTGCAACAATGGGTCGATATTTTGATGCAGATAATAGTGACGAACCACTTGGTCAACTATTCAATCAAGTTGGGTAGAAACTTCGACCAATAGTGCATCAAAAAATGGTGCAAAATGTACTAGTGACCCAATCCTTAAAAATAAAAACCCAAGCATGCTTATCAAACTAGACATAAAAAAGGCATATAACAAAGTTGATTGGAGATTTTTGTGCAAAAGCATGGAAACCTTTGGCTTTGCTAAAAGTTGGATCAACCTAATTTTGAATGTATCTCCACTCCTATGATTTTGGTCTTAGTAAATGGAACCCTAGAAGTTTTTTTTGGCATTTCTAGAGGACTTAGGCAGGGTGACTCTATCTCTCCATTTATATTCATAATCATGGCAGAAGCTTTAGGTAGGGCAATATCAAAAGAAAAGGATATGATGAACTGCAACTGATTTAGAACTTGAATGAAGAATCTGTGATTAAAGATCATTGAGGAGTTTCTGATTAGATATGTAAGATGATTAAATCAGTATTATGTTGTCATTGATGTCAACTAGCTTGACAGTACTTATCTTTTAAGTTACTATATCGAAACATCCAAAGAAAGGTGAAAGAGATGAACAACAGAAGTATCTACATGAGGAAGATGTATATGTTAGATGAGGATAAGGAATATACTGAGTAACTTGTTGATGAGTCTATGACTTTATGATATTGAATTTATTATGTTGCATTCATCTATGATGAAGAATAGAACTAAAAGACACAAAGCAGTGTTGTCGGTAAATGAAGCATTCCAGTATACATCGATGGAGTGTAGTGTATACCAAGAGTAGTGTTAACTGAGCTTGTGTTCACCGATGCATTTCTTTGTTAACCGAGCAGAACAGAAAGGAATTAAATGATTAGTTTAGCCGACAAATTGATGAGCTAGAAAGTGTATGAAATCTAGGTAACAGATAAGGTTTGTTATGAAGATCGATGGCTAACATAATTCAAGGAAGATCTAATGGAGCAAATTGAAATGTGTTACTAACACATCAGCCGAAGAAGGTTAAAGTGGAAAAATCAATGAATGAGATTAAGCGGCAAAATCTGATGGACAAAAAGAAAATGATTTACTCATCTATATAAGAGACATTGGTTTCATTGTTGAAACTATGCCGAAGGAAGAAGATACTATAGAATTATCACACAAACAAGTTTTCATGCATTCTGATCATACTAGTTAGTGAGAACTAAACTGTAGAACAATTATCGAGCTACAGAGAGTAATTAGCGACGAATAGTAAGTTGATATAGTGTTGAATCTTAAGTGATATATTGATTAGAAAGATTTGTATGAGCTAGATATTGATCTGTAAACTACAATTGAAGTTGTATCAAGGAAGATCATCTACTGTTACATATTTAACCATTGTACATAGTCAAATCTCTTAACTAAGTGGAATAAGAAAGTCTTTTTATGTTTCATTCATAGAGTGAACATTGTTATCTTGTCAACCCCAGAGTGACTGTTGGTTGGACGATAACTACTAGTTTAAAATCCTCTAACAAGGTCACACCTAACAGTGTGTTTGTAACCTTTACCAGGGTTGGGTCTTCACTGACCTCACTTCAGAAGAGTGAACATTTTTGGGTTGCCAGTCCCAGGTGGTTTTTCCCTTCATAGGGTTTCCACGTTAAATCTCGTGTTATGTGTTGATTGTGATATTTGTTTGTTATCATATTTTGAATATTACATGTTAGATTTGATCGGTAACTACTATAAGTTTTAGATTGATAATTGGTAAAAGCATAGACAGTGAAAGTATTTTATGTTTATCGAGTAGCAGAAGTTGAAGAATTTGTTTTGGATTATACATTTTGTTTTGGGACACTGGATAGCTGATTCACCCCTCTCTCAGTTATTCTAACAATTAGTATCAAAGTTGTGGTTGCTTAGAACAGAGTTTCAAGGACTCCAGCACAAAGATCTCAAGATGTATAAGAGGGAAGTGTCAAGATTGAACAAAGAGAACTTCACAGTATGGTAAAGCCGGATGAAGTTGCACATATCTGGAATTGGGAATTCTACACTAGAACTGATGGAGAATGGTTACATTGAACCGACACCTGGTCCCTTAACCCTTGATCAACTAAAAGATAGGCATGAACACAATATTACTATGATGGAACTTGTTGCTGCCTATACCGATGTCAAATTTGAATACATTAAGGGATGCACTACTGCCAAAACCATGTTGGATAAACTGACTCCAATATACAGTGGAGATTTGAATGTTAAAAGAGCCAGAGCAGAAAGCCTAAGAGGTCGATTTGACGATATGAAGATGAAAGAAGGTGAGAACATTGTGCAATACTCAAATAGACTAAAAGAGGTAGTACATGCTATTAGAGCATCAGATGGAATTATTAATGATGAAACAGTGATAAGCAAGATTCTCAAAACTTTATTGCTAGTTTATGCAATCAGGATCTCTACAATTCATGAAACAAGAGCTGCATCCAACCTTACTCTTGACACACTGATTGGTGAGCTTACAACCTTTGAATTGAATAACTTTGACAATAGTGTTTTACCTTCTATTGAATCCACTTTCATGTCTTCTTTGAAGATTAGTAAGTCTAGTAGCAGGAATAATAAGAATAATGATAGTGATAGTAATACCGATAATGAACTTGATGAGCTTGAAGCTCTTATGGCCACAAGGTTACCCAAAGGTAAAGGAAAGTATAGAGGTAAGCTACCTTTGGCAGGCTTTAATTGTAAAGAAGTTGGCCACATCACTGCTAGATGTCCGAATAAGAAAGATGATGATAAATCCAAAGACTGATCTGAAGGAAGCTATGGGAGAAGAGTCAACAGAGGCTACCGACACAACAACAGAGATAAATGAGATAGCAATGACAAAGGAAAAAAGGTATGTTACATAGCCGAAGATATTGAATCTGAATCTGATACTGATGATCATGTAGAAGTAGTATTTGTTGCTATGAAAGATAACTCAGAGGAAGAAGAGAAACAACACTGATCTCTAAAGTAAGCAAAAATGATACATGGATCATAGACAATGGTTGTACACATCATATGACTGGTGATGTAGAGAAATTTGATCAACTTGATGAATACGATGGAGCATTTGTTAGGATGGGAAATGATGCACCCTGTATGGTAAGAGGTAAAGGTTCACTAATGATTAATGATAGAATAAAATGTGAAATTGCATACTAGGTAGATGGACTGGCCTATAATTTTTTAAGTGTGGCACAGCTGAATAATTTAGGCCACCGACTTGCTTTTGAGAGAAAAAAGGTAAAAATCTATGATGATGAAGGAAGACTTGTTGGAACCGGTACACAATCCAGAGGTAATCTATTTTATCTTGATATTGATCAGTCTTCTTGTTTATTAATGAAGGATGAAGATGCATGGTTGTGGCATAAAAGGTTATGCCATGTGAAATTTGATAACACGATCAAGATTAGTAAGAAAAAAAGAGTTAGAGGGTTTCCTAACTTGTCAAAACCTGATCGTGCTATGTGTCATGAATGTCATAAAAGTAAGATGACTAAGTCTAGTTTTAAAAGAAAAGACTACTCAATAAAGAAGATACTTAAGTTGGTTCATACCGACCTATGTGCTCCTATGAGAACTCAGAGTTATTATGGTGATAGATACTTTATTCTTTTTGTTGATGACTATACTAGATTGATGACAGTTATGTTCTTAAAAGAAAAATTTAAAGTATTTAAGATGTTTAAGTCGTATAAGGCAAAGGTAGAAAAAAAGACTAGAAAAGAATTAAAATGCTTAAGATCTGATAGAGGAGGTGAATTTATATCTGATGAATTTACTAATTTCTATAATGAGCATGATATCAAAAGATAGGTCTCTGCACCGAGAACAACTCAGCATAATGGGATTGTTGAAAGAAGGAACAGGTCAATAATTGACTGTGCAAGAACACTAATGTTGCAAAAGAATATTTCTTAGACATACTGGAGGGAAGCTATCAGTAAAACTATATATGTTCTTAAACCGAGTAAAACTGAAGGACACCAACAGGACACCCTATGAGCTATGGTTTGGACACAAACCTACTATAAGTTATTTCAGGATTTTTGCAAGAAAATGTTTTATTCTGAAAGATGAAAGAAATGGGAAATTTTATTCTAAAGGTGATGAAGGAATATTCTTAGGATATTCTACTAAGAGTAAAGCATATAAATGTCTGAATAAGGTTAGAAATAAGATAATTGAAAGTACTAATGTCCGTGTTGATGAGTTTGATGACAAGAATATAGAGGAAAGTAGAAAGGAACTAGAAGACAATGGTAGATTCACTTACATTGAACATCCTGAGTATCTACCGAAGTCACAACCTGTGATAACCAATCAAGAGGAAAATAACCCCGAGGAATAAGAAAGGGAAACTGACGAACAAGATGGAGCTATTGAGCAAGCACATGAACCTGAACAAGATGAACAAGAAAGAAGAAACTAAGTACTGGCTAGTTTTTTTAGGAGACATCATCCTAAGACACAAATAATTGGAGACAGACAAGCTAGCATGCAAACAAGAAGTAAAGCAAGACAAGGTACATGTCTAGTTTGTGAATTTGAACCAAAAAATGTGAAAGTTGCATTAGAGAATGAAGAATGGGTTAATGCAATGAAAGAGGAAATAGAACAAATAGAGAAGGAAAAAACCTAGTCCTTAGTACCCCGACCTAAAGATAAGAATGTTATCGGTACTAAGTGGATATTTAGGAACAAACTAAATGAAAATGGTGAGGTGACAAGAAATAAAGCTAGATTGGTATGCAAGGGATATGCACAGGAAGAAGGCATTGATTGTGGTGAGACATTTGCACCTATTGCTAGATTGGAAGGAGTTAGAATGCTACTTGCATATGTTACACACAAGAAATTTAAAGTTTATCAAATGGATGTGAAGTCAGCATTTCTGAATGGTATACTTGAAGAGGTCTACATAGAACAACCTAAAGGATTCATTGATCTAGACAACAAAGACATGGTATGTAGATTACATAAAGCTTTATATGGTTTGAATCAAGCACCGAGAGCCTGGTATGAAAGTTTGCATGCTTACTTGTTAAGTATTGGATTTGTTAGAACTAGTGAGAACAACAATTTGTACATGAAAGGTGATACTGATGACACTATTATTATTGGTGAGATATTTTTTGATGATATTATTTTTGGAGGTCAAGATCATGTATGTAAACCTTTTGTTGATGAGATGAGAAAAGATTTTGAGATGTCTATGTTTGGAGAGATTAAATTCTTTCTAGGACTACAAGTGATTCAGCAGAGTGATGGGATATTCATGACATAATCTAAATACATAAAGGAAGTCTTGAAGACATTTGGCATGGAAGATGCTAAACCTATGGGAAAATTTATGGCTACTAGATGTAAACTGACAAAGGAAGATGAAACTACAGAGGTAAACTAGACACTTTACCGATCCATGATTAGTAAGCTAATGTATGTAGTTCACAGTAGACCAGTTATAGCACATGTTGTGATAATTGTTGCTAGATTTTTTGCTAACCCTAGAGAATCACACATGATTGCTACTAAAATAATCTTAAGATACCTAAAAAAGACAGAGGATTATGGATTATGGTATCCTAAGGAAGGTAAGTTTGAACTGAAGGTCTATATCGATGTTGATTGGGCTATAAATGTGGATGATAGAAAAAGCACCACCAGAGGAGCATTCTTATTTGGTGAAAGAATTGTAACCTGGACAAGTAAAAAGTAGGCTTGTATTTCTCAGTCTACAACTGAAGCAAAGTATGTTTCTGCTACTACTAATTTCTCAAACATTGCATATATTAAGAAAGTGTTGGAAGGAATGAATGAGGTAATCACTGACCCGGTGATTATATATTGTGACAACACCAGTGCTATTAATATTTCAAATAATCCAGTGATGCACTCTAAGACAAAGCATATATCAATTAAGTATCACTACTTAAGAGAACAAGTGTAAGAGAAGCAAGTGAAGTTAGAATTTTTTACATCTAAAGAACAACTTGCAGATATCTTTACAAAGCCTCTACCGAAGGACACATTTGAATACTTGAGGACTAGACTTGGGGTCTGTCCCCTGTCTACCGGTCACTAATGTGATCTGGATGTTGCCTCAGCTTAATCTTATCAGAAGATCACATATGTTGATGCAGCATAGTTCACACTTTGGATAATGTTCAAGGTTGTGATTAAGTTTGAAGAACTGAAATAGATTGGGATATCAGTATATAGAGATACAGAGACTGTATTGGACAACAGAGAGTTACTTAGCTACTACAGAGCTGATTATTTATTTGTTTCTTTGGCATTGTTGTCAAAGGGAGAGATAAATAATATGAAAGAAAAGTTAAACATGCACCGATGAGAACTACCTAAGGGAGAGATAATCTGAAAGAAATAGAACATTGAAGATCGGTTACAAAGAATATAAGCAGGAACTTGAGAGCTGGAAAGATCATATCTACAGAATGACAAAGCTGTATTTTATAATGTTGTTTAGTAATGTAGTGATTAAACATATTAAGCTAGGGAAAGCTTGCATAACATTTTTTAACAGAGTTGTAGAATACATGTTTGGTATGTGTATGGTACACTTCATATTACTTGAGTTGCCATCAATGCCAAAGGGAGAGATTGGTGAACTACAACTGATTTAGAACTTGAATGAAGAATTTGTGATTAAAGATCACTGAGGAGTTGCTGATTAGATATGTAAGATGATTAAATCAATATTATGTTGTCATTAATGTCAACTAGCTTGATAGTACTTATCTTGTAAGTTACTATACTGAAACATCCGAAGAAAGGTGAAAGAGATGAAGAACATAAGTATCTACATGAGGAAGATGTATATGCTAGATGAGGATAAGGAATACATTGAGTAACTTGTTGATGAGTCTATGACTTTATGATATTGAATTTATTATGTTGCATTCATCTATGATGAAGAATAGAGCTGAAAGACACAAAGTAGTGTTGTCGGTAAATGAAGCATTCTAGTATACACTGACGAAGTGTAGTGTATACCAAGCATAGTGTTAACCGAGCTTGTGTTCACCAACGCATTTCTTTGTTAACCGAGCAGAATAGAAAGGAATTAAATGATTAGTTTAGCCAACAAATTGATGAGCTGGAAAGTGTATGAAATCTAGGTAACATATAAGGTTTGTTATGAAGATCGACGGCTAACATAATTCAAGGAAGATCTAATGGAGCAGATTGAAACGTGTTACTAACACATTAGCTGAAGAAGGTTAAAGTGGAAAAATCTAATGGACAAAAAGAAAATGATTTACTCATCTATATAAGAGACATTGGTTTCATTGTTGAAACTATGCCGGAGGAAGAAGATACTATAGAATTATCGTGTGAACAAGTTTTCATGCATTCTAATCATACTAGTTAGTGAGAACCGAATTGTAAAACAATTACCACGCTACAAAGAGTAATTACCGATGGATAGTAAGTTGATATAGTGTTGAATCTGAAGTGATATACTGATCAAAAAGATTTGTATGAGCTAGATATTAATCTATAAACTGCAATTGAAGTTGTATCAAGGCTGATCATCTATTGTTACATATTTAACCATTGTACACAGTCAAATCTCTTAACCGAGTGGACTAAGAAAGCCTTTTTATGTTTCATTCATAGAGTGAACATTGTTATCTTGTCAACCCCAGAGTGACTACTGGTTGGATGATAACTGCTAGTTTAAAATCCTCTAACAAGGTCACACCTAACAGTGTGTTTGTAACCTTTAATAGGGTTGGATCTTAACCGACCTCACTTCAGAAGAGTGAACATTTTTGGGTTGTTGGTCCCAGGTGGTTTTTGCCTTCACAGGGTTTCCACGTTAAATCTCTTATGTTATGTGTTGATTGTGATATTTTTTTGTTATCATACTTTACATATTACATGTTAGATTTGATCGATAACTAGTATAAGTTTTAGACTGATAATCAGTAAAAGCACAGACAGTGAAAGTATTTTATGTTTACTGAGTAGTAGAAGTTGAATAATTTGTTTTGGATTATACATTTTGTTTTGGGACACTGGATAACTGATTCACCCCCCTCTCAGTTATTCTAACAGGATAATGGGGCTGTTGAGGGAACCTCCATTAGTAGTGACTTGGAGCCTACTAATTACCAGTATTTTGTTGATGATACTCTTTTATATGGAGCCAGTAATAGAAGAGAGGCAAGAGCCTTTAGGAGGATTTTGAAGACATATTCAAAAGCTTTAGGTCAAGAAATTAATCCAGATAAATCAGACATCTTCTTTTTCAATACCGATATAGAAACTGAAAAAGATATATGTAGGATCCTCAATTTTAATCAAGGCAAGCTTCCCTGTAAATACCTAGGTCTTCCCTTAGTCAAGGACAATATAGAAACAAATATATGGGATCCCATTATAGACAAGACTAAAAACAAAATGAGCTCATGGAAGGGAAGATGGTTGTCCTCTGCAGGTAGAACTACCATGGTAAGGTTAGTCTTGGTTGCTATGCCAACATACCATTTATCTTGTATGCACCTACCTTCAAACAAAAGATCAGAAATCACCAAGCATTTAAGGACATTTTTTTGGCAAGGAAGCAATGAAAATAAGAAAATCCTCCTAATATCATGGGATAACATATGTAAACCTAAAGAGGAAGGGGGTGTGGGTCTCAAAAACTTAGGGGATCAAGGATGTGCCCTAGGTGCCAAACTACTATGGAGACTCTTTAGAAACCTCAAAGCTAAATGGGCAAAAATACTTATTCACAAATATTTGAAAGATTATTCCCCCATTAACATCTTTAGAGAATCAAATCCCTCAAAAGGATCGAGGATTTGGGATTTTATGATGAAATGCAGATCTGTTATTATGGAGAAATTAACTTGGTGCCCGGGGTCGGGGGAAGAGGTTTTGTTCTGGGATGACTCATGGGGAGGTTATGAGGTAATATCTATGAAATTAAATAACCCCTCCCCCATTAATCTATTGAAGGAAAAGAATGGTCTCTTTCTCAAAGACTACATCACTTTCAATGAGGGTAATTGGGTTTGGAAATCCTTAAAAAAATATGGGATCTCATCCTCTGAGGAGACAACAATCATGGATATTCTAAAAAATAGAAAGATTTTATTAGACAACTCAAGAGATACACTAGTTTGGGATGGATCTAAGTCAAGTGAATACAACACAAAGAATGGATATAAGCTCATTGCCCAAAACTAAAAAAGACCCAAAACCACTTTACCAATCCACCTATGTTGGGGCAAGGAAAACTGCTCACCGAAAGTAGGTTTTTTTACATGGCTAGCAATGAATTACATACTTTTAACTGCTGACCAATTTAAGAAACTAGGTTTCTCTGGCCCAAGGAGATGCCCACTTTGTGAAAATTACGAAGAAGATGTAGACCATCTATTCCTGAATTGCCCTTTTACAAATGATTGTTGGATTTGGCTACAAGGGAACTTAGGATGGTCCTCAGCCTTTCCCCAATCCCTCAAAGCTATGTTGTAAGCATGGCCAGTCATTAAAAAAAGTTGTATTTTTGCTAACTTATGGAATATTTGTCCCTCTATTTTAGTATGGGAAATTTGGAAAGAACGTAATAGAAGAATTTTCAGAGAAGAAAAACTAGAATGGAAACAACTATGCAATAAAATCGAAGCTGCAATCATAGAAAATATGAATTGCAATACAACCAGAATCCTAAAAATAGATCTTAGAATGAGTCAGTGGTATGGAAAAATGCGTGGGAAATGGGTAGATTTAGCCCTACCACCCTTTATTGGTTCGAATACACAAAATAAATTGTCAAAGAGAGACGAATGCATATGGAGACCTCCAAAAAAAAGATGGCACAAGCTTAACTTTGATGGTGCATCCAGAGGAAACCTAGGGATAGCGAGCATTGGATGTAGTATTCATAATCAAGATGGAGAAGAAATTGCAGCAATAGTAGCTCCTATTGATATGGAGACAAATAATTGGGCAGAACTTTATGCTTTAGTTAAGGGTCTTCAAAAGAGTGTCTCCTTGGGATTACAATATCTAAAAATAGAAGGGGATTCGACAATTATCATTAATGCATTTAGGAAAAGAGCTACTCCAAAATGGAGATTAAACTCCCTTCTCTCTGAAGCATTGAATCTATGTGAATCCTTCCAAGAAGTCTCAATTAATCACATTTATAGAGAAGGTAATAAGAAAGCTAATGAATTAGCTAACCTGGGGGTAGATCGGATCATTCTGGCATAAGAATGTACTCTCATCTCAAGCATCAACCTCCGACCAAATAGTCTTCCCTAAAGGTTCAGGAACCCTAGCTTTACACTAGTAAGAACAATGTCATTATTTAGACACTTAGCATAACATGTATTTAGAGTCCATTAAGGAATAATGTTCCCTTAGGCTTAGACTTTAAATTGTATAAGATAAAATTCCTTTAAGGAGGTGACATCAACCATATTAATTTAATCTCTTAAGGGTAGCACACTAAAATCTCACTTCATGCTATCGTATAATAAGGTAATGTGTTGGCAATGTTTCTCCTGCAGATAGAACATTTTTCATGATGATAAAGTTCCACCTAGCTTAACGATCTAAAAATGTCATATTTCCATTGACAATTTAAAAGCAAGAACTTATTATCGATCTCTCCTAAAATGAAGACTGGGTCATAGAGCTAGTAACGTGGCTATAGCTAGGAGATACTTGTCAGGTAGCAGGGACACATGGAGCTTTTGAGTTATATAGTTTGGTGATATTAATTTTGTGTTCTTCTCAGCAAAGGCATAATGCTAGTTTCAGAGGAAGGCCATAATCTTGGTAACTAGGTGTTTTACCTCTACTAACCTAGAAATGGAGTGATGAGATTTAGAGGCATTATTAACCCTTTCGGATGGAACCAACCTCTTATCCTTATCCTTGAATTAATTAGAAGAGCTCTAAAGAGAGAGAAATGTTGAGAATATGGGATTATGGGATCAAGGGAACTCTAAAAGGAATACCGAATTAATTGGAGGGGAGGAACCACTAAAGAATGGTGGGCTCTGCCATTCTTGAATCATGGGATATTCCTAAGCATCATCTCCCAGGAGGTCAAATAATTTTAACAACTAGAGTGAAGATTATCTGCTCTTGCAAATGCAGCTTATTAAAGGGAGTTTACTTGTCAAAATCTGGCAAGTAGAGTAAAAGAAACCATTGTTAGCCTCTAGAGAGGAGGATGGAAGATGGCGTTGTTGGGGGCTTCATAAGAGGTGACAAGAAATAAGGGGGAAAATAAGGTAGCCCTGTCTTGTAGAACAATTCAGGACTAAAAATGGTTGGGTGAGAAGTGTGTCAAAATAGCCTTGTCCCTATGTAGGTTATATATGTAGGAGAATTACTTCATATCTAGCCCTTCAGTTCAAGATCTCTCGTATTCTCAGAGGTACAAGTTAGGTATAGGGATATCTTCATGTTTTACAAAGTGGCAACCAATATGCTAATTTGCAGTGTCTCATATAAAACTTTCATAAAAATAGTAGATGATATTTTAGTCTAAGCATCATATATACATTAGTATAGAGTCATTCAAAAAAATTTAGAATTATATAAGGTTATATATATGTGTGCATAACTCTTCATCTATTAATATATGTACTTACATTTATATAATCATCTAGGTTAATATTTTCTTTCTTAGTTTTTAGTCATCCTTCAGTCATTAGCTCTTTCCTCCATATTTTTTCATTCTCTTTTGTCTAGATAGTTTTTATTGATAAGATTATTTTGGTTCATATGCTCCCCCTAAGTCTTACCTTGTTTATTTATAGATGTATTTATTTTAATAAAAAGATTACATCATAATACATTCATATTTTTAAATTTTTTTGTAGCATGTTTTCTCCTTATTTTTAATTATATTCACTCTTTAAATATAGAGCCAAAATAGACATTTATTCTCTTATCATATTCAGATAATCATATAGTCAAGAGGTTCCACTCCTCCAATCTTAAAATGTTAAGGAATACTCTTAGGAGTATATCCTCAGCTGGCATTACACAAGATACTATCATAGATTTACATTCCTTTCTCATACTCTATGGAGTTATAGAAATGTGAATTTCATTGCACCTTTGAGTTGATTGACAACTAGAAGAAGAAAAGAAAAGGGACTTTCTAGATTTCATGGGAATCGCTATCATTTTGGATTCACTACCCTCAAACACTCTTTAGAAACCTTTATAAGGAAAGCCTGGTAAACAAAGTAATTATCCTGCATTTCCTTTAAACAGCTCCTTGAAAATGGCAACCCCAATTAAATTGAGAAGCTTACACAGACAAATAGCCTTTGATGAGGTTATTTCCTAAAGCAAGATCAGAAAGATTATCATGATCAAATTAAGTATTGTAGTTAGAGCTGTATCAGTGGTCCTGGGAAGTGAATTCAAGGAAAATACCAATAGGTATCGAGTTAATATGGATATCCTGATGATTTTATTAGCTTCGGCCCTTCAAGTGGATCTAGATGTTAAGACTATTGGGAGTCTATGCAGGAGAATCTTTAAAAGAAAATATCTAGTAGATCTTAACAAAGTGCTAAAAAGTATACAGATAGATTTATCTATTCTGAAACCTAAAGAATACAAAAGGAGTGCAGTCAACAATAAATATGTATCCACCTTTCCTATTCTTGATTTGGAGGACTGGGACAGATATATAGAGGAAACTCCCTCAATAAGAAGGAATCTAGATTTCTTGTTATTCTTTACCCACTTACGCTCTCCTCCCGAGGAAAATTGGATGAACGGCTTTATGTTGGAAGACGGTATTGGAATTAAATTGGCCAAAGAAGACAAAATCTCCTTGACCTCATCATGTTCTTTAGGTAGGGCCTAAGGAAGTTAAGCCCTAAGGATATCTTGTATACACCTTTTTAAAGAAAAGAATTCTTTTAAGTTTGAAATTATATATCATTCCGTGCTTTGTTTAATTGTAGTTTTTCATGATACTTATCATAGATCCCTCTTTGGATAATATCAAAATTTTTAGATTGAAGATGTTCTTTAGACTTAAGTTTCTTATTTAGGATAATCCTAGATGTTATATTTACTAAAGGACAGATTATATCGACTATTTTTAGGTATACTGATAATTCTCATTCTTCCATATATATTGAACTCTAGACTCAGAATGTAAAAAGATATGTATTCATCCCATAACCTCGAGGTTCATATCTTGCTCCTCCTAAACCTTATTCCATTTTCAAAATTTAATTTATTATATGACTCTACTAACTTATTAACTTAAATCCCTTCAATCATTGTCTTATCCCTGTATAATGTTATAATAGAACTAAATTTAATGATTCTTTCCTCTTGGCTTAATCACTAGAGGAACCTTCAAGAAAGTAATAGTATATGTCGAAGATTGATAGAATATGTGATTTTTACAATCACAACCATCCTGAAAACATGAGTCTAGTTTTTATCCTTTATTATCAAATTCACTCCACATTAAAGTAATATGATTCCAATGTACTAAAATTCGTGGTTGTCCAAAATACGAGACTTATCTCACAAGCTTAGATTTCTGGATTGTCATCATTATGTGAAAAGGCAACACTTAGCCTTATTATTCCCTAATGTCTATGGATAATCATAAATAAGTATGACATAACTGGGTTGGCGCATCTCATTTAATCCCTTGCACACGAATTATTCCAGACTCTTCAATACAAAAATCTTTAAACACAAGTTAAGTGTCTTTATTACAGTACTAATCCCTCTCAAAAACTAACATGGAGACGAATGTGATTACTTTTGCTTACGGGAAGAGGCAAATGGCTTTTCAGGGGCCTATTTTACCAGAATGTTGGAATACGATCCTACAAGAGATTCCCAACGAATGCGAAAGAGCTCTAGAAAAAAGCCTAGGATAATTCTACTTTGATAATGAATTCACAATTAGGGTGAATGGCAATATTGTAGGTTTGTTCATTTCATTGTCAACAGAATCAGGTTATACGAAAGAAGAAATCATCACCACCACAAAGATGATCTTCAATGAAGATATCTTGGAAGGGTTACAAGCTATTGTGGGCTGCATAGACTCAGAAAACCGTATCCCCTTCCCTGAAATTTATATGAGAGTCAACTTAGACCAAATCCCCATCATCCCTTCCTTTCAGAAGCGACCAATTCTAGTTCATAGAGAGGTGGCAATTTTTGAAACCTTCTGGCCTGCAATGAAGAGAAACATGGACTTCTTGATGAAATCCATGTTACAGCTTCCTAGGCCCACTAATTGGTTAAAGGAATACTGGATAGAAGAGGGTTATACCATTCCTGAGGATTATAATGAAGACAATGCTCATGAAATAGGCTTCATAGCTCCCACTATCAAAAGGAACTCTCGCAATCGAAAGATTCGCAAGGAAGAGGACAAAGCACTGATAGTTTTCAAAATAATGAAGTAAGAATTAGCAAGTTCATTTGAGGATAGTATAACCTAGGAGCCAGTATAGATAGGTTTCTATGGACCCTATTAATAGAGAACTTATGTGTTTTTGTAACTAATTTTGCTCCCAGCAGAACATGGCAAACATCAAACCCTTTTTCCTTTAAATGTTTCTATTCTATATAGTTTAACAATATAATATGTATATTCTATCTTAGTTGTAGATTTAGGGAGGATTGGTGTTCCACACTTCAGTTAGGTAGAAATGTAGAAAGATTAAACCTTTGTGGAATTTGTTTGGATAGGATAATATAACTGTTCAACTATAACTGTAGAAACTCACGTCTGTATTGTTTTTCGATTCTTAGCATATATATGTTTAAATCATAACAACATCTAAGATTGGACTATGTATATGAGATCCAGGCAAGTTTTGTAAGATTTCAGTAGCTATTATTTGGCCAGTGAAGGATGTTGTGATTTATAAATTATGTTAGAAGGTTGGATATTGTGGCATATGTAGGTTTTTCTTCTTCTAAGCTTTGTTCCTTTGTTTTAAGTAGCATCCATCTGCAGATCTTGATATATGTTATTCATATATATATTGATGGTTGTATAGCCAGATGTTAATACATATAGATATATAATATATATATATATATATATCTATATATAATATATATATATATATATATCTATATATCTCCTTTTAAAGTTTTTAGTAGATATCCTTTTATGTATATTTATGATATGATTTTTCAGCAAGATCAAAGGGTATCTACCAAAGGATTACTATTGTTTAATTGATTCCTTTTATAAATTCTTCTTACAAGTACTTGAGAAACTCACTCTAAATTCTTGGTTATGATTGAAGGTAATATTTTGTTAAGTTAAAGTCTCTTAAGAATTTCCTATTTAATAGTAGCAGCTAAAATCCTCTGAACCTAGAAGAGCTAATCCTTTGGAGTAGGAGAATGTATGGATAAGTCATGAGTGTAAAGATAGAGAGTATGTGGATTAACACGACATAAGATGAGAGGCTATTTCATTATGTAGTTATAGCAATTTTTTGATTTATAGCATAATAAATCTTTTTTCAGTTTGGAAACACTTAAAAGAGGTCTAGTTAGTGAAGGTAAATGGTTGCAGGGGATGTATATGAGGTAAATATGCACAGTTTAGGAACCCCTATTAAGACAATTGACGGGCATTTTCTCTGGAATAATTGGATCAAGTGATAGTTTACATAATTGATAAGTAGATTAGGAATTTTCTAAAAGGAATAATGGCAATATTGGCTAGAGGAAAGAACAGATGGTTTTCAATATATCAAATACTATATATTGGCAATAGATTTATCCAAATTGTAACCAGATAAGTGATTTAACTTTTGTACTAATAGTATCATTTCAATTTGTAGACCAACCACTTTCTAAATAGATCTAAATTTATACATATACATGGTTTTGTTAGCTTAAATGTAGGTGGAGAACTCATGTCATGAACATAGTCATGCACGCATTAGATTGTTTTTAGTATTTATATGATTAATATGCAACAGTAAATAATCTCAGCTCGAACACTTAATTTACCCCAAGATTATGTGGCAGCAAGGTCCAGTATACACCCTTCATCTAATAATTTGGGTAACACAGATGGTTAATTTAAGTAAATTTCAGATTGAAATATCTGACACTTGAGAGATTTCACAGAGTTTATTCCCTAACAAGTATAAAGACAAACATATACTACTTGAAAAAAGGACTTAATATGGGCCCATTAAACCTATGGATGGGAGTGGTAGCCTTTATTATAAATTCATGGCACTCCTCTTAGCAAGGTGGTCCAGAAGCTAGTAATAGGGTAGATATAGATATGTTTACCATGATAATCACTAATCTTGAAGTCAATACATATGGGCTATATATTGGCTTCAGGTTAGGGCTTATCTTGGTGCTCTTATGTTTTGAGACTATAGGTTGGTTTCACTTTTGGTATGGTTGTCTTGTATCTTGTGCCCTCCTTCCTTTTATAATGATGTTTATTTAAGTTTTGTGCTCAATAGCATAAATCTAATAATGCGAGTTTTAAAAGAGAAAATATTTATTCTTTCATTTGAATTCTTTGCTATCATGATGTCAATTTTATATACTTATGTAATACTTCTGTTATAACTAGTTAGTTAGTTTAGTCATTATTATCCTGAAGCCAATTTTAGAGATTAGAGTGGATTTTTATGGATCTCTGCTCATGATACTCTTAGTGATCCTTGTATTAGGCCAAGGTAGCATGGATAAGGATATGGCCATGTATTTATATTGACCTTTTAATTAGCTTTAGACTAATCATGTTTCATGTAGCTAACTGGACAAATACAATCAGCTCAGCTAAAGTGGTTATATCTTTTTCCACAAGAATGGTCAACATCATACTTCTTACCAAAGCATAGGAGTTGGATTATTTAAAAATTATAATGTTCTACTTTTACATCTTAGTACATTGCTAGCCCATTTTAGATTTAGTACAGGATCAGGACTAGCTAGGCTCATAACTTGTTCATGACCAGATGATGCAGGCACAACCAATAAGTGCAGTTATTTTAGGATCTACTGAGTCAAGAGGCATCCAGAGGAGTTATCACTCAGGAGGTATATAGTCCACGAAAGTGACCCCTGTGTCAATCACAAGGCTACCCACACAAGGAATTAATTATGAAGGTATTCTAGCCATGCCGGTTTGATAAAGAAATCAACAATTCAAGACTCACTGTCAGCCAAGATATTAATCAAATGTCTATGAAATTTGTAATTTATAACTCTTGTAAATCTAATATTGGAGGGTATCCCCTCCCAAGTTATTATATATTAGAATCTGGACTACAGTCACAGGCAAGGCTGGAGGGTTTCTCTACCCCGCTCTTCCCCTACCAGCGCTTGCACTAAGTGGGGTTTCTGTATATCTGTAATGTGCTAAATAAAATTATTGGCTTCAGCCTTTTACCAAAAAAAAATAAAATAATCAAACAATATTTTATCATTTTATTTTATTTTGTATTGACTATTTATTTTATTAATTAACAAATATCCTAGATTTAGAAGTTAAAGGAGAAGCACCAAGCTATTTCTCATCTCTATATATGGTCTTTTTATAAATTAAACATATATTAGCCTCCATTACTTTGTGCATTATTAAAATTATCTCTTTCGTCACCTCATGCATTCTAATATTTGGAGAATAAATTAAACTAATAACATTTAAGGTTTAAAAGCACTAAGTTTATATGACCCCCTTATCAAATTTTACCAACATTAAACTTGGGTGGATGAGATAATATTTATTTCTTTTGGGGTAGTGTGTAAGAAGCATCCATATATATATATATATATATATATATATATATATATATATATATATATATTGCCTCCAAGAGACAAAGTGCTAAAGGTCATAACATTGAGAGACATGTCACTAACGAGTGCAACAAAATAATACCAAAGATAGATACACATTATAATATATCATATCATTTTTGAAATCTGTGTAGATGAAAAAATTTAAATTTCATCACTACAAAAGCCTCATGGAAAGTTTTTCTACCTTCATTGTTAATAGGTTTCAAGTGGTACACTGCTATAATCCATGGGATGACTAGGAAGGTACATTAGATATACTTGTTTATCTATGAAATAATGAAGAACTACTATCTTGACCAAGGGGGATTATGCATCATTGGTCTTATTATAAATTTGCAATTTTTATAATAAAAAAATAATTGTGATCAAATTGGACACATTAAGACACACATCTAGATAATATATTTAAAAGTATAACCATACAAATTACACTTTTTGTATTAAGAAGTGTATAATATAATGATCTTCAATTATATTGAGAATGGTTTTATTTATTTATTACACTCTCTAGGTGATAAATTTGTAATAATATATATAAAAAAGTATGATTACAAAATGTAAGAATATACTAACCTAAAATGATACTCTAATTGATTTAACCATTTATAGAATGATATAATTTTATTGGAATCTCAACTTCTTTATCATAAAAATGCATCTCAACTTCTTGATCATCAAAATGATCCATAATTGATGATTTCGGATAATTTTGAATGCACACGATTTAAATTATATAAACTGATAATATTTTTGTTATCATATGCTCAACCATATATTATATCTAAAATTTTGTCTTAAACCTAATATTTTATGCATTCTAAACTAATACATTCAAGCATAGCACAAAGTTTGGAATGATAAACTTGAATTCAAACAACATATTTCAAACACTAAAATCATACTTAGGTCCATACAATGATAATATATGCAAGCCATGACCTTAACATAACTTTGAAAATAAAATAAAATAAATGCTCTACCAATATTAAAAGATTTAGAGTTTTTTTTCAATTATATGGTTGGATTCCTATACGTGAATGCAAAATTGTGTTGTAACTATGATTTTTTCATTGAGAAACTTTTCGCACAAAAATATCATTATCTAAATAGTATACCAATTGGTCTCATTAGGGAATTTTTGGTTTACTATATGCTAGAAAATTTGGTTTACTATATGATTTATATGTTTACTATGAGTTATATGTTAGGAAAAAAATGGTTTACTATATGATTTAATTTTGTTTAAATTAAGGCTTCAGTTTGATTTATTGTCAGTGTTAGTGCATAATTTGGTTCACAATAAGGGTTTAATGTGATTTAATATTTAGTTAGGTTTTGGGTTAGCATTCAATTTGATTTACGATTTGGGTTTAATTTATTTTAGGTTATGGATTCAATTTGGTTTACTATTTTATTAGGCTTGCGATTTAGATACAATTTAAGCCTTACTCTGATCCACGATTTTCTTTTTTGATTACTCAATCCTTGCTTAATGGCTATGAACTAGGATGCTTTTGGAATGAAAATTAAGTTCTAAATATGGAAAGTTCTTTTGAAGACTCAAGCTCACAAGAGGACATAATAATTTATTTTAAGCTTCTTACCAGTCTTTGATTTTATTTTCAAAGTTAACAAAATTCATTTGACAATTTTATATATTTTCTATATAATTGTTGTAAAATAACAAATAATAATTATTTTGATAACAAATTTTTGAAATGAAAATATTTAAAACAATTGATATTAATTTTGCTACCCATTTTCAAATGCCAAAAAATTAATTTGATATGAAATCCTAAAAGGAGATTTCTAAATAAGGAATTGTAAAATGCAATAAGCACTTTTCAATCACAATAATTACTTTGTTGAAACACAAACTACTAAGCCCAAAAAATACATTCTTCCAAGGCAAGAAACATAAGGGGGCACAATATTATTATAACTAAGTTAATACCATGGCATCCCTAGGCTATTTATAAAAATAATAGTTAAATTTGCTAATATAGCAAAATTAGTTTCAAACACTGGCAAACATTTGTTTGATGTGAGGCAAATCAATGTTGTTGCAAATTGTGAATATAATTACCAAGACCAAATATATTGTGGTAAATTATAAATAAATCTAATCAACCTAATGAAATGTGCTTTTAGAAAGAGATAAAGAGGAAATAGCTATAAATATAAAGGTATAGGAAGAGCGAGAGAGGGATATATATATATATATATATATATATATATATATATATATATATATATATATATATATATATAATATTTACATTAAATACATATAGATGAGATATCATGTATATATAATCCCTAAATAAATATATTTAATTTATAATGATAGGAGATAAGAAGAGAGATGAAGTTCAGAAAATCCTAATCTACGAATAATTGGTATACAAACAAATATGGATTATTATATATTTAGATTCACTTAGTGTTTACATACATACATACATACATACATACATACATACATACATATATATATATATATATATATATATATATATATATATATATATATTTATTTATTTATATATATTTCTACAGTACAAGTTCTCCACCACTAAGACAAGACATTGTGTAATTTACATATTCGTCCTTCAATCAATGCATTCAATGTTGCTTGTGGACTCAATTAAAACGATTTAAGTGACCCTCTTAATAACTTTTTCCATGTCAATACTCACAATGAAAGGATTGATTTTGAGATGAAGACAATGTCTATGTAACCTTAAGCACAATACAATAGGTAAATTTGTGAACAAGTCTCCCAACAACCAAAATCAACCTCGTTATGCCCATGTTGATGCCCACAAGAAGAAGATTGATCTCAAGAAGAAGAGGAAGGTCAAGGTAATCTTGGCCACAATACTAGAGATAAGCATGGGAATGAGTCTTGAAGTGGCCACAAACAACCTTGTCATATCCACATTGAATTTTGCAAGGAAAATGCTAAAATTGAGAGGAAAAGAAAGTCAAGGTAACCTTGACTACAATACAAGAGGTAAGCTTGAGAATGAGTCCCCCAATGGCCACAAACTATCTTGTCATGCCCACATCAACACCTATAAGGAGGAGAATAATTTTGAGAGGAAGAGGGAGTTGAGGTAGCCTTGACCACAATACAAATGATATTGCCCCAATAATCTAGTAAAATCTGTAATAGACCAACTCAAGTGTAAATTTGTTAGCTTTCACTTGAATATGTATTAATAAAACATTAGAACAAATCATAGCATGCAAAATTATCAAAAAAAAAGAAATGAAAAAATTGAAAAGGGAGAATGAGGATCATATATGTCATAGAAGACATACAATGGATGAAGCTTTGGAAACAGTGAGAGGGAGAGATGAGAAGGTGGAGATAGGGGAAATAAAATTGAGAGATAAAGATAGAGATAGGGAGTGAGGAATATGGTGTGTGTGTGTGTGAGAGAGAGAGAGAGAGATAGAGAGAGAGAGGCTATCACTTCTCTATTGAGAGAGAGAGGGGGTGACTCTGTGTATGAATTTTGTACCTGTTCTGTAGACACAACACTTCAGTAAAACATTAGAGGTTAGTTAAAATCAAAATCGTGCAATAAATGAAAGCTAAACTAACCAGGTGATTTACTGCCTTCTAGTAGGTGTGAGTATGATGTTCTCAGATTGTTATCAAGATCAGTGACCTTGACGACACCTAAATGAAGGATTTGAATGCAAAACTGATATGAAATATGAATGCAATTAATCTATTTTTTTGGATTTTAGATGCAATAAGATGAAAACTTGATATGAATCTATGCTAGATGAAATTGATATGCTATGAATTGATCTAACAATGATATGAAAATGAATCTAAATGAATGTAAAAACCAAATTGATCTCACAATAGCCTTGATTCACAATAAGCTTTGATTCTCCAAATGTCGATTCTCCAGCATAAGTTTGCAAAATTATGAGATGATTTGAGATGATCTGAAGCCTTAATTTATAGAAATCTAGGGCTTTGGAGGTGCATGGAAGAAAGCCATAAATCACTCAGATTAACTCAGCTTGATTTTTGAGTTATCTAAAAATAAAGATAGTTTAATTCACAAAAACATGCAAATCATGCGAAAACAACTTTTTAACTCAAATTAGAAGTTTAGATCAACTTTTGAACTCAAAAATGATGTTGAGTTCCAAAAAGTCAATAACTTGCATTGATTTTCTGATTTGGAGTTTAACTGCTCTTTGATTGTGCACATGGATAATTATGAATTAATAAATAAATAAAGTGATTTATTCTCAACTTAACTGATTTTTGAAATAAAACAATTGATTTATGGGTTAATCAATCATTTAATCAAACTTTTATTCAAAAATAATATTATTAAGAATTGACAACTTGCTTTAATTAATTAAATAAGAATTTAATCAATTAATGATAGGAATTTTGATTTATTGTCAAATTTGAATAATAATACTTAGGAATAAATACCATTAAATTCAATTAAATAATTAAGTGGCAGAATTAAATCTAATTAATTAAATATTCACCATATTTAATTAATCAAACTTTAGGATAAATTAGATTTACCGCCAAATAATCATTAAATTAAAGATAATTATGATAAATAAAAATATTACTAGGAATATTCCCCGATGCAAAATTTATGATAATCAATTAAGATTCGATAATATTTAGATGTGCCTTAGGTTAGGACTTCGATGTCGATTTCGTTCGATGTGTCGATATAGGAGGTTAATGAACTTATAGCCCATTTTTTGGGGTATTACATTTTGCCCCTCTTTGAATTGTTGTGCGAAGCGCAGTGGTTCAAAGATAGTTTGTGTTTGATAGAGATAAGAAACTGATTTGAAATTGATAATTGATATGAGACAGAAATTGATTGAAATATTTGATATGAAGATAATAGGTCCTAAATGACCAAAGATAATGTTAACTATAACAGCGATGAACCAATGAAACAAAAGCATCAAAATGTCTGATTCTGAACCTTATGATTACAAAGAAGTGAGTGACCGATTCCAGACTCGATTGTCTTTAGAAGAATCACGTAGGTATCACATCTAAACCTTTCAGTTATCGAAGAATCAAGGAAATAACACATTTGAACCGATAGTTGCAAAAACTGATACAATTTACAAGATTAGGAGAATACCAGATTGATATGGATCTCGATGAATCTGATATGCCCCAAGCAATGATTGATTTTCCCCAAGTGATGAGGTCTTTTTGATGAATCAACAATTAGACATGGTTGTTGTCTTGATTACTGAGGAAAGATATGATTTCAAATTTGATTACAGACTTTGAATGATATGCAATACCATGCCCCCTTCAAGATTAAAATTGAAATCTGACAAGAAAAGTCAGTGTTGAATAGTTCAGAAGCATGTTAATTGATTTGAGAAGTGGTTATACACATTCAAGAATGCATTCTGCATCGTTGGGAGGTCCTGAAGACCAAGTTTGACTAGGTGAAACCATGAGTTGACCATAGTTGACCAAGTTAAAATTTTGATAGTTTGATGTAAGATAATCAGTTAAGTTGAATACTGGATTTCTATGATGATTGAAGGTCGATTATGCAAGTAGTTAATAATATGAATGATCTCAGATTTTGATTTTGATCCCCAAAAAGGATTCTACTTGCTGTTTCATTGGAGGAACCTTCATGTGAGATTTAGCTCTTGTTAGATATGAAGAATTGTTTAAGCATTGAAGTTTGTTGAGTCATTGTGAGATCATGCAAACATGCAAAATGCAAAGAAACATGCAAGATGAAATGCAACCTAGGACCTAGGACCTACTCATTGATCATATGTCGATTTGTTATCATCATTGAACTTTTAGGTAATCGGATAAATCAATACAATGCCCACTAGCTATGAAACCATAGACATATGAATATTGATTTGTATGCACAAGAATCAATACAACACCCACTGGTCAACAACCATGGATATATGAATATTGATTTTGTTTTTAGAATGTCGGATTATATATAAGCACCAAAGCATAAACGCCAGGATGACTTGAATATCATGTCCATTTTGATATAGCAATTTGTATAAGCATCAAAACATAAACGTCGTGATGACCTGAATACACCATGCATGACAAACACATCAAACAGTCAAGAGATTATTCTAAATCCAATGTGAATTACCCATAGTGACCCTTTATCATTCACATCCTTAGGTAAGATCGCGTTTCACAGTAGGAGAAAGAACTCGCTCAAAAAGACAATAGTTAGATCAAACTTCCTTGAATTTTTTGGGTATCAATGGTCGAGGTACGCATGGCCATCCAATTCGATAGAGGCTCTTATAGTCGGACACCATATCAATCCAAAATTTTCAAAGTTGTTAGATTTTCAAATACAAGCAGAAAACAAAGAAAAGATTATGCCCCCAGTCATCACTCTCTAAATCCTGTAAAGGACATCATCAAAGAGCTCGAAAGGACATAATATGCAAAAATCTCAATGCGAAAGAGTAGGCAGACAAGGAGATAAAAGCATGTAAAGCACAGATTGTTTTTAGTTTGATGTTTGATTGCATTGTTATAGATGCAAAATCCTCTCTGGAGACAAGAATGACTGACTGACTCACATGAAGCTTCAAAGGACTCTAACTAGATATGATATGTCTAAGATACATTGGAAGTCATAGGATATGACTTTGATTGCCCCCAAGTGTTAAGCATTGATAGGATACAGACGCTGGAGCTGTTGGTGTATAGATCAACTTATTGAAAACTGGAAATGCAGAAACAAACCGAGAGATATGTACAAACTAAAGCAAGACTAAAAGCTGGGAAAGACCAAGATTGCACTAATAGATGGAGCATTTTGAAACAAGTGGTGCCCATTTGCCGGGTTTTCACCATCTTGGCAGAGATTATATTTTTGCTACCAAGGTGCCTGTTCCCAGGTTCTCACCAAGGCGCCTTTTTTTTTCATTTTTTTGTATTTTTGATATTTTTTACTTTTTTTGTGAATCATCAAGGTGCCCATTGCTAGGTTTTCACCAAGATGTTCATTTTTTTAGGACTTTTTCCAAATTTTAAGATTTTTTCCAGGACATTTTACCATAGACTAAATGCCTTAAGCGTAGAATTTCTTCAAATGGAGAACGTTGATTGGTTCTCATAGTTGTTCTCCTTCAGTCATTGAGAGTTGATAGGCACTAGAGCCAAAAGTAGCAGTGATTACAAAAGGACCCAGCCAGTTGGGTTCAAACTTCCCCTTGCGTTCTCAATGTGATTGATTTTTAAGATTTTCTCTCAAGACTAGATCACCAACCTGAAATTCTCTGTGTCTGACTTTCTTGTTGTAGCCTCTAGACATTCTCTTCTAATACACTCTGAGATGATCATACACTACTTGTCTACGCTCATCTAGTAGTTCCAGTTCTTGCAACCTAGACACTCTGTAGTCATCATCAGTTACTAGACCATACATTCTGATTCTTAGTGATGGGATTTCAACCTCAATAGGCAGTACCGCTTCAGACCCATAAACTAAAGCGAAAGGTGTAGCCCTAGTAGGTGTTCTGATACTTGTTCTATAGGCCCAGAGAGCTGGATTGATCATGAGATGCTAGTCTCTTCCTATTTTATTAATTGTGCGGTGTAAGATTTTCAATAGATTTTTATTGGAGGCCTCAACTTGTCCATTCCCTTGAGGATAGTAGATAGAAGACCAATGTTGTGTGATCTTGAATTTGGCACATAGATCATCAAGGTCTTTGTTCTTGAATTGGCCACCATTATCTGTGATTATGGAATGAGGTATCCCATATCTGCATGTGATATAGTTCAATATGAACATAGATATTTATTTTCCAGTTGCCTGTGTCAAAGGGACTACTTCTACCCATTTTGTAAAATAATATGTAGCAGTGATTATATGGGTATGTCCATTAGAAGAATGAGGATGAATCATCCCGATAAGATCAAATGCCCATTGATGGAAAGGCCATTGTGTTGTAAAGGGGATTAGATCCCTCCCTGGAGCATGAATTAAGTTACCATGCACTTGGCACTTTTGACAATTCTTAGCAAATTTGATAGCTTCTTTCTCCATTTCAGGCCAATAGTACCCAGCCCTAATAAGTTTTTGAGCTAGTGTTAAACCATTCAAGTGTGACCCAAAAATACCATCATGGACTTCCTCTAATGCACGTTGAGACTCTTCCCATTCTAAACATCTAAGTAGCATACCATCTAGACCTCGTTTGTATAGATCATTACCAATGATGACATATCAGGAGGCATTATGGATAAGGTATCTCTTTTCATGGTGGTTGAAGGTATCGGGAATGATTTGGTCTTTGAGATAGGAAAAGAGGTTTTAATATCTGGATGAATCATGACCTACAATAGTGAAAATCATGTGGGTTTCGGGGGAATCATATGCAGGATAAGATAGTGCTTCCACCAAGAACTTGTAGCGTAGTTCATGTTTAGGCTGTTGTAATAAAGTAGATAGTGTTGCCATTGCATCGACAGCCTTGTTCTCCATTCTAGGAATTTTCTCAAATGTGATAGATATGAAATATTTCTTAAGATCATCTACCATTCTCTTGTAAGGAATGAGCTTTTCATCTTTAGTTTGGTACACATCATTGACTTGATGAATAACAAGTTGAGAGTCTCCATGAATGTGTAGTTCTGTTACTCTCCATTCTATTGCTATTTTCATACCATTCAAAAGGGCTTCATATTCAGCAATATTGTTTGTGTAAGGAAACTTTAATCTGAATGCTTTTTGGATTGAGTATCCTTGAGGAGTTATGAACAATATGCCTGCTCCAGATCCATTTTGTGTATAGGAGCCATCAAAGAATAACTACCATTCTCTAGAAGAAAGAGTCATGATAGAGGAATCTGGAAATTCTATTTGCATTGGTGTATCATCAATCATAGGTGCATCTGCTAATTGATCAGCAATAACCTGTCCTTTGATAGCCTTTCTTTCCACATATTCAATGTCAAATTCTCTCAAGAGCATAACCCATTTAGCTAATCTACCTGTGAGGGCAGCTTTACTTAGTAGTAGGTACTTTAGTGGATCAATCTTGGCTACCAATTGAGTGGTATGAGCTAACATGTAGTGTCTCAATTTTTGTGATGTGAAGATCACAGTAAGACAAGCTTTCTCAATCATTGAATAGTTCTTCTCATATGCAACCAATGTTCTACTGATATAGTATATAGCTCTTTCCTTTTTGTTCTCATCGTGTTGTGTTAGCAATGCCCCCAGTGATGTATCTATAGCAGAGACATATAAGATCAAAGGCTTCCCATGAATAGGAGGCATCAAGATAGGCGGATTAGATAGATACTTCTTGATATGGTTAAAGTTGTTCTCACATTCTTCATTCCATGCAAAGGTCACACCTTTATGTAATGTTTTTGTAAAAGGCTGTGATATGTCTGCAAGTTGTGATATGAATCTTCTGATAGATTGAACTCTTCCTTGCAACATCCTCATTTGACTAATATTCTTTGGAGGTTGCATTTCCATTATAGCCTTTACTTTAGCTGGATCAACTTCAATGCCCTTCTTTGAAACTATGTATCCTAAGAGCTTTCCAGAAGTGACACCAAAAGCACACTTTTTAGGATTTAGTCAGAGACTAAACTTTTCCATTCTGTCTAGGATCATGCTCAAGTCCTTTAGATGTTCAGTTCTAATCATAGATTTTGCTAAAATATCATCAACATAATATTCCATAGTTTGATACATCATGTCGTGGAAAATAGATGTCATTGCTCTTTGATATGTAGCACCAGCATTTTTAAGCCCAAATGGCATGACATTCCAATAGAAGGTGCCCCATGCACATGTGAAAGTAGTTTTCTCTTGATCCTCTGGAGCAATTTTTATTTGATTATATCTAGAGAAACCATCCATTAAGGAATACATCTTGAAACCCGCAGTCATGTCCACTATCATATCAATGTTAGGTAGTGGAAAATCATCCTTAGGGCACACTCTATTCACATCTCTAAAGTCTGTGCACACTCTGATTGAACCATCTGGTTTAGAAATAGGTACAATATTAGAGATCCACTCTGCATAGTCAATAACTTAGATGAATCTGGCATTTAAGAGCTTCTCTAATTCAGCTTTTACCAAGAGTGCAACATGAGGATGCATCTTTCTCAATTTTTGCTTGACAGGTTTGACATTTGGAGCAATAGATAAATGACGCATTATGAGATTAGGATCCAATCCTGGTATATCTGAATATTTTTATGTAAATTTGATCTTCTTCTCTGTTAGGAATGTTGTAAATTTTTTCTTTTCTTCGTCTGATAATGATTGTGCTACATGTACCAATTGTGGTTCCTTTGTTGTACCCAAATTGATGGATTGAGTGGGCTCAATTAGAATTGGAGATCTGTCCTATAAATGACTCGGAAGGACATCAAATATCTCATCCTTAGGCACCTTAGAGAGGTTTTCACCTTCAGATACATCCTTTATTTTTACTTTTGTAGGTTTTGAGACTGCCACAAAGTGGTTTTCACCCTCAGAACTCTTTTTCTTTTTCTTTTTATTCTTATTTTTCTGACTAAGATATTTGATGTCTGACTCGGTCATGCTGATGCCCGATTCACTGATGGAAGTCCTCATAGGCTCAACTGCATTGAGGTAGCAAGAAAGGGCATAGTCATTCAAGAAGGTATAAATACCATGGCTCGAATTTGTGGAGGCTTGATCAATAAGTTCTGGATATTGGATAGTCAAAGTGGGGAAAGATTGGGAGATAGTGTTTACGGATATGGATCTGTCATCATTGGTCCTAACCTGATGCTCGAGTCCAAAGGTGATATTACAAATTAAGACATTCAATTTGTGAATAGGATCAATTTCATCATGGGAGTCCAATTCAGCCATAGGTGGATCAGACTCGATAGGTTCATCATTTCATTCTAGACTTACGTTGGGTTGGGGTGCATATTGGTGAATAACATCAACATGTTTCTCCGTGATTAGCTTATCTGGTTCTAGAATGACTCCCCATTCATAGTCATTAGCTTCATCTTCTGATTCAGGATCTCGAGGAAATCTTAGAACATGAGTAAAGTCAGGGTGGATACCCCAAGAAGGGTTACCCTCAGATTTTGATTTGAATTCATACTCATGGGAATCTATCTCAGAATCACTACCACTTCCCTCTTCTTGATTGTTTTCAAGATTAGTTGGTTCTTGTGTTGCAACTATCTCTTGGTTGATAGTAGGTTCTTGTGTTTCTACTACATTAATTCTTTTGATTGGATCATCTTTATCATCAAGAAGGTCTTTGATCTCTTTAGGAAATTTTTCATAGGGGATGAGTTCTGAGCTGTCTGAACCACTATCTGATGGTTCTGATTCTTCTTTCATAAGAAGAGGTTCTCCTAGTGCAATATGCTCTATGACATGAGAACAATTACCTTTGAGGTGATAGGGTTTCTTCTTAAAGCCTAGGCCAATAGTATTCTTATTTTCTCTACTAGTATGTGGGAGAGGTGCCTCAAGACCTTTTCCTTTGATTCCTAGACATCCTTTACCTGAATATCCCATCTTAGCTATTAATTTATCTCCTGGACCATATGACTTAGAAGGGAGTTTGGATACTGTAGAGTCACTAGTTTGAACAACTTGAGATTCAAGTTCGTCTTTGTATAGCCATGATAGCACAACTTCATCCTCTTCAAACTCTTGCTTCGATACTTGTTCTGCTACAAAATTCTTTTTATATGCTTCAAGAGGTTCTTTAGAGTCTGGTTTGGATTGTTTCAAAGATTTCCCATAAGACTTAGGTGAGATAGGAAGAGATGTCAAAGATAAGACTGGCTCGATAGTATATTCTCCCATACTATTTTCTTTGATATTAACCTCTTTTGCAAGATCTTCCATTTTAGATGTGGATACTTCTTTAGTTGGTTCGATGGAAGATTCTCTGTTATTAGGCACAAGCTTATCTGCACTTTCCTTCAAGGTGTTGCAAGTTGTATTCAGATCTATGGGGATAGTAACCTCTACTCCTTCATAAGGAAACTTCAAACATTGATGGTATGTAGAAGGAATAGCTTTCATTTCATGTATCCATGGTCTCCCTAGAAGAATGTTGTAGGCCAAAAGTAGATCAAGAACTTGACATATAGTATCTCTGATAACTGGACCTGCTCTGATGGGTAAGACAACAGTGCCTTTAGAAGATCTTTCTTGTTCATCATAGGCTTTTATGGTGATCTTCTTTTGAGGATCAATAGCCAATTCTGAAAATCCCAATTGTGTGATCAAGTTGTAGGAACAAATGTTTAGGCCAGCACCCCCATCTATCAACACACATTTGACTCTATGGTTCTGGATCAAGACTTCTATATGCAAAGGCTGATTATGTGGGTGACTCAAGGAGTTGTCATCTTCCTCTAAAAAGGAGATATATTGCAGAGATGTAAGATGTGCAACCATAGTCTGGAACCTATCTAAATCAAGGTCATTAGGAACATTAGAACTGAGCAAAGCTTTCTCTAGTATAGCTCTATGAGCTGGAGAGATCCAAAGCAACTCAAACATAGAGATTTTGGCATTAGTGTGCTGGAGTTGTTGAACAATGCTATAAGATGTAGGCCTCGTATCCTTCAGATTGGAATATTTGGAAGCAACCTTCTATTTGGAAGCAGATGAAAGATTGAAGGGCACCTTAGGGACATTTGATGAGTCTGAGATTTGTCCTTTCAGGTGTGCTTGGGCTTGTGATCGAGTAACTACATTGGTGGATTGATTTTGTCTATCTCTTCTTACAATTGTGATGACATTGCAACTTTCAGAGAGACATGGTTCAACCATATTGATGACAGCATTATTTCCAGGGTAGGCATAGTTGACTTTTGCCCCCATATTAGGCTGAGAAGTTGAAACTCCTTGACCATGTTGTGGAAATGGTTCTGTAAATGCCATATGATTGTTATTGCTCTTAGGATTGTCAACTGTGATGTCTCTTTATCGATCAGATCTTGAATGGTGTGTTTCAACCGAAAGCAGTTATTCATTTTGTGACCTTTACCTTGATGGAAATCATAGAATTCATTTTCTCTCCACCATTTTGGCTTAGGCTTAGAATTAGGTGGTCAGATTGCTGGCAAAGAGATGATGTTATTAGCCAGTAGAGTTCTCATGGCGGATTCCAAAGATTCTCCAAGAGGAGTAAACTTTCATTTATTATCCCATCTTTTGTATTCTGGCTTCTTTTGAAATGGTTCAGATGACTTTTGTTCTGAAGCTTTAATGGCTTGGGAACCAAGAGTTAGGTTGTAGGCTGGTGCCTTTGATGGGGCACGGATAGTGTCCACAACACCATCTATGATGATGCCTTTATTCTTGTTCCAATTTTTGTTCTTGTCTTTAGAACTGGATCCTGATTCGTACTTGTCTTTTTGAAGTGTGATTTCTCCTTTTTTCACAAGCACTTTTTCGATTTTGATAGCATTATCCACCATCTTATCAAAAGATGTATGATCTTGCATTTGTAGAGGATAATTGATTTCTAGAACAAGGTTATTGATGAAGATTTCCAGTTTTTCCATTTCTGGAATAGGTCTGGCATATAGAGAGAACTTCTTCCTCCATCTCTTGAGAAATGTTAGGAACGATTCTCCTAGATATTGTTTGAGATTACAGATATCAATAATAGTGACTGGATGTTGAATATTGTAGGATTATTGCTGATAAAACAATTTGATCAACTCCTCAAAATTTTTGATAGTAGAAGGTAGTCTAGAGAACTAGTGGATGGCTGCTCCCCCTAGAGATTGAGGGAAGAGACACATCAAATAGGTTGGTTCATGCATGAACTCCATTGATTGTGTACAGAATTCTTTGACATGATCTTGAGGATCTGAGTGTCCATCATACTTATCATACTTGGGCATCTCCACTCATTTCGAAAATGGTGGCATATACAAGTCTTTGTCAAAAGGAAAAGGGCATAGAGCTTCCATGGAGAACTCCTTGGGTTCCTTGTCTTTCTCAAGGCTGTTAAGTTTGACTTGCATGCCATGCATCTGTTTCATAATAGCTATGAGTGGAGTTTCTTCCTCATGTGTAATGATATTTTTCACATTAAAGTTGGGAGGAAGTTTAGCTCCTTGATGAGCCAATTGTAAAAAGTATGCTTCTCTATCTTCTTTCAAGAAATGCTTCATCATTTGTTTGAAGTTATCGTCATTTTGATATTGAGCAATTTCTTCAAGTGTGGGTTCCTGATCTGCACCATGTTGAGATTGAGTTCTTTGAGAGCCAAAGTTTGTCCCTGCTTGAGACATGGTAGGAGTTTGTGGACTCCCTGGAATAGATTGATGCGGGGTTTGTTGGGTACCTCCGTGAGTTGATGGAGGAGGAATGTAACCAGTTTTTAATCGATAGTTGCCAAGACCGTCGTCCTCGTAAAGACCAGAATTGATGAGTTGCTCAAGAGTTGGACCCCTGGTAGTGGTTATAGGTAAGGTCTAGGATGCTTCTCTAGATTTCTTGTGTGAGGAAGCTCTAGTTTCCACCATTAACTTTGAGTGAAACAAAAGAATAAGATCCAGATAACCGAAGAATGAATGGAATCAAGATGATCAGATGACGCAACCTTGCCAAGGTTTGATTGATTTGAAGATTTGATTAGACGTGGGTGAAGGATATTGTGCCCTGGATGTATGGGTAGATTGCCCAAAAGATAGTGGACAAGATATCACAACACTTAGTCATTTTGATGGTTGATTGAAGATTGATAGTTATGACAAGGTTTTGACACAAGATGAAAATGACTCAAATCAATTAAATAGAAGGCTGAATCGGATTCAAAAGGCCACTTTAGGAAAATGATTGGATTCTCAATAGCTACTGCCCTGTTCCTGACACAGTGATTTGATCAACAGATTCTAGAAATAGGCTGAAAAAGCTAAATATTTGGCAATTCTGACAATTTTCTAACAACTTTCAAAAATTTCCCAAATGACACTCTACAGACTTGTACGACAGTGGGTATGCTATGAAACAATAGTTGAAAAGCTCGTACAACAGTTGCTAGCAGGATTTGACTTTTTGAATTTGACTGGCAGAAATACTTGTACGACATTGGGTTCTCTATCATATGACAAATGGGCAGTAATGAAATGACACTTGATAGAAACTCATATGACTTTCTGACCTCCTGAGATGACTTTTGACTCCAAAAAAGAATTTTACTTCAGATTTTGCAAATTTTGAGTTTTCAGATTCGGATTGTTTGCAAATTTTAATGTCCAGATTTGAGGATTGTAACAGATTTGTTCGTTTTCAATAACCAGATAGTTAAACAAGCATGCAAAATAGCAAGCAAGTGATTTCAAGCATGTCTGAAAACAATGAACAAGGGAAAAAGCAACCTTGCGCATGAACAATCAAGTGATTTTATTCGTTCTAATCCTCCGAAGCACTAATTGTGTATGTTCCAAAAATATTTTGCAATAACACACATATACCCTAAAAAATAAAAATTTGGCCTCGCTAGGGTTTTTAGTAATGGTTTGACTCTGATACTTTTATGATTCAAAGGGCTGAACTCCAATCCTGATGCACCAGGGTTTTGACACAGTCCGAGAATTTAATCAATCAGGAGCTGCTAGGGAGATCTGACAACCCAATAATGAACCACACCTATGAAGATTTCTTCCACAAGGACATTTATATAGCGGCTATCACTACCACGATGAAAATGGCTATTACAGCTTGAGGTTCCGTCAACGCAGTTTTCCCTGTGAAGAGAGTGTCTGCTACGGTTAACCCTCTCTAAAAGTGACTCACAATAGTATACCACAAGGGGACTTGGCTCCAGATCCAAGGGTTTGACGCCTTTTCACTTTTAACCCAGACAAAGTAGGCAGATAAATTCGACACGCTAAGACGAAGATTATCTCACCAAGGTCTATGATATCAACCCCACGTGATTTATCAACCTCTCTGGAGAGAGAATGTATCAATCAATAAGGGAAGACGCACAGACCAAGTAGAACGTGAGATGCACTAAGTATCCTCCCTACCTAAAAGGATTTCGTCGTCAAGAAGGATTTCACTAGGAATCCAATCTCTCAAGAACCACAAATAGTGTTCATAGGGCCTAATTACTATGTTTTCACAGATATATCAGAAAGCAAATCTATCCAAAAGCATTCAAAAGCACAAAAGGTGGTACACTTAATGCTCCAAATAAATGTGAGGTGAGTCCACAAAGTGGTGCATTTAACTCCTCCCGCAAATTTAAAAGCAAGTCCACACCCTAGAATACTAATGAGATCTGAAAAGCACAAAATGGGAAAGAACTGGTGGAACAATTAACGCTCTTTCTAAGTAGACCCCTCCCCTGAATATGGCGCTGACCTTGCAACCACAGGGTGAAAATGAGGGGTGAGTAAGAATAAGCAAGTCCAATATCCCAATTTCGCTAATAAGATCAATCAAAAATATCCTAAGATTGCTTATCAATACTTAAGGTGTTACAACCTAGTATTTCAGTTATGCAAATTTGAAGAAAAGCATGTAAAGAAAACACTCAAGCCAAACACATGAGAGATTCATTTTAGGATCCAAATTGAAATGTTATTAGATTAAGGAGAATACCTAGAATCCTCACAACGCGCTTAGTAGATGTTTACCTATTTTTAGCAATTCTTGCGCTTTTTCCAATCAAAACCAGTAGGAGTCAATAAAAAATAGAGAATTTCAATTGTTAAGATTAGTCGTTAGTCAAAATCTGAAAACCAAATATGACAAACTACCCTGAAAAATGAAACAATAGTTGAAACCTGATGCTGAAACTCGTATGATAGTGGGTCTGTTACCAGACGACAGTCTGAAACTTGTATGACAGTGGGTATGCTCCCAGATGACAATCCAAAAACTCGTACGACACTGGGTGTATGATGAAATGACAGTTGAACTTCCAGACGACATTGTGTACAGCCTGGCACGATTCTCAATCCAATAGACTGTCGTACGACAGTGGGTCCACTGTGAAATGACTTTTTTCAAAAACTCGTACGAAGATTGTATGGACAGAAATTAAAAATCATAGTTTTGCACAGAAACCAAGGAGAAAAAGATAAAAATTGATAGAATTGAATTGGAAACCTGTTTTAGGGCCCCACGGTGTGTGCCAGAAATGTGTGTGTGAATTTTGTACCTGTTCTGTAGACACAACACTTCAGTAAAACATTAGAGGTTAGTTGAAATCGAAATTGTGCAATAAATAAAAGCTAAACTAACCAGGCGATTTACTGCCTTCTAGTAGGTGCGAGTATGATGTTCTCAGATTGTTATTGAGATCAGTGACCTTGACGACACCTAAATGAAGGATTTGAATACAAAACTGATATGAAATATGAATGCAATTAATCTATTTTTTTGGATTTTAGATGCAATAAGATGAAAACTTGATATGAATCTATGCTAGATGAAATTGATATGCTATGAATTGATCTAACAATGATATGAAAATGAATCTAAATGAATGTAAAAACCAAATTGATCTCACAATAGCCTTGATTCGCAATAAGCTTTGATTCTCCAAATGTCGATTCTCCAACATAAGTTTGCAAAATTATGAGATGACTTGAGATGAGCTGAAGCCTTAATTTATAGAAATCTAGGGCTTTGGAGGTGCGTGGAAGAAAGCCATAAATCACTCAGATTAACTCAGCTTGATTTTTGAGTTATCTGAAAATAAAGATAGTTTAATTCACAAAAACATGCAAATCATGCGAAAATAGCTTTTTAACTCAAATTAGAAGTTTAGATCAATTTTTGAACTCAAAAATGATGTTGAGTTCCAAAAAGTCAATAACTTGCATTGATTTTCTGATTTGGAGTTTAATTGCTCTTTGATTATGCACATGGATAATTATGAAATAATAAATAAATAAAGTGATTTATTCTCAACTTAACTGATTTTTGAAATAAAACAATTGATTTATGGGTTAATCAATCATTTAATCAAACTTTTATTCAAAAATAATATTATTAAGAATTGACAACTTGCTTTAATTAATTAAATAAGAATTTAATCAATTAATGATAGGAATTTTGATTTATTGTCAAATTTGAATAATAATACTTAGGAATAAATACCATTAAATTCAATTAAATAATTAAGTGGCAGAATTAAATCTAATTAATTAAATATTCATCATATTCAATTAATCAAACTTTAAGATAAATTGGATTTACCGCCAAATAATCATTAAATTAAAGATAATTATGATAAATAGGAATATTACTAAGAATATTCTCCGATGCAAAATTTATGATAATTAATTAAGATTCGATAATGTTTAGATATGCCTTAGGTTAGGATTTCGATGTCGATTTCGTTCGATGTGTCGATATAGGAGGTTAATGAACTTATAGCCTATTTTTGGGGTATTACAGTGACAAGCTATCACTTCTCTATTGAGATAATTTTTCAGATAATTATTAATACAAATATTGTTTGTCAGATTCAGTTCAATCCAAAGTCTATAAATGATGTGCTAATGTGATTTTAGATTCATTCTTTTTTTTTAAAAGCACCTATTTTTTATTGATAAATAGTATAAACAGTATATTCCAAAGTCTGTAAATGGTGCAACGTAATGTGATTTTAGATTATTTTTTATTTTTAAAAACACCTAATTTTTATTGAAAAATAGTATAAACAATATAAATTTTGTTTACAAAGTATTAATTATAATTAACAATAAACTTACATTTAGTTTACAAATAAACAAATTGCAATACACTTATACAATGTTTCTATTCAAAATGATTAATTTTACATACAAGATTGCCAACAAAAAAATGAATGCATTTTTGCCTCTTCCAGAATTAAAATGGCGTACCCATTGTACACCAAAATACGATTGCTAGTAAATACACTATGACACAAAGATAGACAACAATAAAGAGCCAATGTACCCAACAATAGACAAAACCCTAATAGAACAAGTTTCCAAAAAACATAAAAAATGACATATCTATTCTAATATAGAATTACTGAAAGTAACATATATAAATTTCAAGACTAAAAATGAAAATTTTGCAATATCGCATGACTCCAATACAATCTAATCTAGAGAGGGCTGGCTATTGGCTATTAGCCTACTGGAGACAATTCATTCCCATATTGGACAAATCCATCATATTCCAAAAATAGCATTGCATCATGTTCGGATGACCTCAGTCCCCTGTTATCCGCCTCTCTGAAATGATACAAGTTTGATCCGTCCTTTCAAATACCAGAGAAGCCCACATATAGTATAGTAGTGGCAGCTTGCCCAGCTCTAGTACTTTCTGACCCCTCTGTCATCATCTTATTTCACCCTTAACTTATTTTGGACTGGGTGACGTGTGTACTTTGCATTATGTACACTTTGTGAGATTTCTCTGTATCCGTCTCTTTTGATCTTGGAGCTGCTTTTTTAATAGAGTCATCTCTTAAATTAAAATTATGCATATGAGCCTGTAATTTTTCTTTAAAACAGATGACCGAGGGATTGGATGGTTTACAATTGCAGGCCAGAACCTACTGGTATGTCTGATTTTCTTTCAGTGTTTCTTTTTCTCCTTCAAGTAAGTTTTTTGTGTTGTACTTAAGGCAACTGAGATCATCCCCACGGAAGTGGAATTCATTCATAAAACGTTAGGGTTTTGATATTGTTTTGAATTTTTAAGTAAGTAGTCTTTGAAAATGCCCTCTTCGTGAACTAAAAGAATGCCCAACAAGGCAGAGTGACTGCCTAGGGAGAAATTTGAGCCACATCAACCGCCAAGACATGCTACAAATATATGGGAATACACTGGCATTGCTAATCTGGTGCAATTTTTTTCTTGTTTTCGATAGGTTCAGCATCTTAGCGTATGGGTTTTTTGAGTGAACAGTGTATGTCCGACTGGCACATTAGATATCAGTATTCCACTCTTTCATGAGTATACAGCTCTCTACAGTTGCACAGTCACTTGTTTCTGAGATCCCATCTTTGGTAGTCCTAGAAGGAGCAGCTCCCCTTTCTGCAAGTTAAATTGATATGTTAGAGTCAGTCTTCAAGGTGTTTGGTTTCTTTCGTGTCTTGAATTTTGTGGGTAATTGATTTCTTTACTTGTTTTCGTTGTAGCTAAATTGGGTTTGTAATGAGTTTTGAAACTTTGGACCAAAGAAATCTGCAGAGGTTGTGTGATGGGGTGTGCAATTTTTCATTTCAAAATATTAAAACAAATAGTCTACCTTGGTTTTGTAGTTAAGAGCTGTGAACCTTGGTAGCATTCGGAGCCCAATTCGTTGCTTGCTGTGATGTGAATTTCAGTTTTTCTCTTTCCCCAAATTCAGTAACAAATGTGCGATTTTGTTGGTACTGGAAAATTGTGCTTGGGAAAATACTTTCCTTTTTTTTAAATGTCTTTAAGTAAATTTGTCTGACAGGCCGGCCACAAATTTTCGTTTCAACAGTTTACGGTTGTATCTGCATGGCTGCAGTCTAGAGATAAGCGGGTCACATACTCCAATGATTATTCAGGTTCAACCTGATGGGTGTACGCTATGTGATAATGCAGTTTATAGTTAGGTTCAGCCTGACAGGCGTTCCTCTGGCCTCTAGGTGCCGTTCACTTGATCCAAAAAGGAGTGTCTATTTGTTGTCAACTATCTTCTTGGGTTTGACAACTGGTGTGATGGATCATATGTTGTACCTTTGATTTTATGATCAAACTGAAAATTTATTTTTGTTCTCAGTTCTTTGGTTGAATTTTGGCAGTTGTCAGATGGAATGCTTGTTATGTCTGCATTTCTCTGAAATTGTCAGAAACGTAATATTCTCTATATTTTACTTGGAATCAAACAATTGGATTCCCACAGGGCAATGTGGTAAACATTTTGATGCATGTATTTCCAGAATATATTCATCTTGACTCTATGTTCCACAGTTCTTGGGACAAGGGACCAAGGGCCTTGATTTGTGGACGGCGGGGGGATGGTGATGGGAGTTTGGGGGCGGTACAACTAAGAAAAATTGAAGGCCTTCAAAACCACACAAATGTTCATGGTGCATGCTATTCTCACAATTTTATCACTTATTTTTTCTGCTAACACCAAGTCCTTACCATTTTTGGAACTTTGAAGTGATTTGGAATGAGGCTGAGATGCCTGTTTATAAGTTTTTTGAGAGTGCTTAGGGTTTTGTTGGGGCCCTAGACCATTAGGGTTACTGTGGCACACAGATTGAAAACACTTTTTTTGTTTTTAAATTTTTCTTAAACATTTTCATTTTCCTTCCGCTGGGGATGCCTAGAAGCCTTGAGGACAGTCTAGAGAGTTCTGGGAGTTCCCTAACATCTTGGAGTTCTCAGGCCATCTCTAAATTAGTGGGATGTCCTAGAAATGTCCCCGGGTAGTGGCAGGGTTGCAGGGGGGACATTTCCCCCAAGCCCCCGCAAAGAGCTCCGGGATTTTGTGGGGCCAGGGGCATGTCCTCACTGGAACAGTGGAACTTCAATCCTGTAGTGGCATTCCAGTTATGTGGCATTGATACAGGAAACTGAAAATGTAAATGGAATCCAATTATTCTGGTTGGATATGGAAAATACATGGTAAAAACTTGGCAAATTAAAAAATGCTGTATATTCTTAAGAGGGGGAAAACAAAAACTCTTATTATTATTTCATGCCAGATAATAAGAAATGAAAATAGAAGATAAAATGAAAAAACCGACATTAATAGAGGCAGTTTTTTGGGAAAAATTCGAAAAACGCTACTAATCAGTAATCACAGCCTACTGTGCCATTTCAATACTGCTGAATCAATTTTTTCTAGAAACCAATTTTAAAGTTGAAAGTCCTGTGATTTTTTCACAAAATTAGGAAAAAACAAAGGTTACTCAATAAATTTTTATTAAACAAATCTCAGGTTTTAAACCTTTAAACTGGTTTCTGGAAGAACCTGGTCCAGCAGTTTGAAGCAGAAAGGTGGGTGCAATCAACCACAGTTGACTGCTGGTTTTTGATACTAAGATGATGTTGTTTGGTTCTTTTGTTAGGTTTTTCTTCTTTCTAATTTCTATAATGAATTTTGCGTTACAACTTACAAGTTTTCTTGTCTTCCTATGTTGTTTCTATAGCTAATAGAAATCATTTCTAATTTTTCTGTGTTCTGAAAATTTTGACATTTATATTACTTCCTTTCAGTGTGTGGGCATTGAAAATAGTTAGTGGCAACAAGCTTTAATTTTTTCTGGAATAATACTGTTTTATTGAACTTCATTTTTTCTAGAATAAGGCTGTGGTAATGAGCTACACTCTTTCTGGAATAGAGTAGTTGTAATAAACTTCACATTTTTTAGTCAGGTAGTATTTAGAAGACCTTTTCTTTATCCTTCCTATGTATGCTAACAGTTTTCGGAAAGCACCTTGGGGGATAAGAAAGATTTCACCTATTCATCTACAGAAGCAAATGGCCATGTGTGATACATCTACCTATGTTAGTGTTTCAAATCTAAAAGTAAAAATTCATTAACGAGTTTCCTCCCAATCCTGTAAAGCATAACAATGCAAGTAGATTTTCTTTATTCTAGTTTGATAGTTCTGGATCTGGGCATGTTTTATATTGCTAGCTTATGATTAGTGATCTAACCATACTGCACTATTGTTTTGTTTTTATGGCTATGTACCCTTTAGTTGCCAGTAAACTTGTGTTTTCTGTCCTTAGTTACTCAGCTCACTCTTGCTATCTCAAAATTCACTGAAAACATTCCCATCATCTGCTCCACTTATTAAATTTGCTTTTAGTTTTAGTCATTTTTTCTGATTCTTGCAGTAATATGCTCCTCTCTTTGATAGATATATATGGTTCACTTGATGAAATATCTCCATTCCTCTCTTTTTCTTTGTTTTTAATTTTTCTAGTGCTGCTCTAATATCAGTTACAAATTGCAGAGGGATCGTTCATAAGAATATTATCCTTACAAAATGAGGACACAGACAGAAAATTTGTGGAGTGACATTTTTCTTATATCACACAACAAATGAATCTGTTCATAAATTTCCAATAGCGCTTCTATTTTGTGGAAGCAATTCAAATTAACAAAATGGAAACAATTAATCTATTTACGAATCTGGATCAATGGTGATGTGACTTATATACCATGTTCTCTGTTGCAGAAATTCAGACAATTGGTTGAACTTTATCTCTGGATCTGAGGCTTCTCTCTAATCATGATTTTGATTGCATTGGTTGTACGTCTGATGGAAGATTTTTCATATGTAGCATCTAGAGTTATATCACGTCTGGCACATCTGCTGCCAATGCCCAGGCATGTTCGGCGATCTATTTTACGTTGGATTCAACCTCTGCAAATGCAATATCGTGTCCATTAAATGTTGGAAAGCTAGCATTTCCAGCAAATGGAAAGCAATGAGGAAAAGGCATTTGAGTGTAAAAACATCCGTTCAGGTACATATCTGAGAGTAGATTATTGTAAACTAACATATCTACTTGGAAATGCAGTGAAGCTGGTGGCTAACGGACTTTGCAATGGAGGACTTGTTTTTCTTCATGTGCCAAGTTTGAGTCTGGTCTAGGAAGATATGTTGCAACAGTATTCATCTGTTGTGATTAATGAAACAAATCCAGTGTTCTTTGTGAAATCCCTTATTTGTGATGTTGCAAGTAGGTATGTTGTATGCATGCTTTTCTTGTGGAAGACTCAGATTGTTGGCATAGCATGTTAGTAATTATGTATTATATACTGTCTCAACTTGTAATGGGTTTCTTTGTTGCCCAGCTGTAAAGAAGTAACTAAAGCTGTAAATGCTTTGTATTGAGTTTTATGATTGAAATACTATCTCATCTAGATTTGAGCATTATTGGGGTGGTTTCAAGTGGTGTAAACTTGCTTGATACTCGATATATAAGGAAGCTGAATTCAAAAACTTGTTTTTAATTTCTTTTTCAACTGAATACGGTATCCTGTGTTTATTGCTGTTCATTGTATAATTCAAAAATTAGTCTTTTCTGTTCTTTGTTCTATTAGATGTAATCTTATTTAATTAGCATTTTGAAGCACATCTAGTAGTATTGGTCTTCTAATGGTAAGAGAGTTGGATTTTCTTTCCTGGGCTAAGAATGATCTTTTCCTTCTCTCTTTTAATTTGTAAAGCTTATTAGTATTATAACTTGAAGCTTGCCCATATTTATAAAAGGTCATTCAGTAGAGGATTTACATCATTGCATGTTAAATCAGTCTTCTATATGACAGCAGCATTACTTGTTTTACATAGATAATTGTCTAAAACGGTTGAAAACACACTACCTGGCGGCTTACATTCACATGCCTTGCAATTTCTGGGATATTAAATTAGAACAGATTTCAGAAGGACTTCAAAAGCATCATAAAAGAGCATTGATTTTTACTTCATTCATCATCAGTTTTAGATAATCAATCTACTTGGCTAAATGAAGCTACTTTTTCTAAAATAAGATGATAATATATAATGGGTAGCTAAATGAGTACTAACCAATGTTGGCATACTTAAACATCAATTTGTAGCTATTTCCAACAAAGGCTTCTAGACAGAGATTGTTATAAATTGTTTCATATAGTGTTTCTTGACTAAGCAAGACATAAATATTGAGACATTAATCAGTAGTTATTATTAAAAAAGATTGGCCAAATAAAGTACCTTTAATTGAAAGTAATATATGCTTAATCTTTCTTCATTGTCATACAAATCATTCTTACAGTAGGTTAATGTCAAGTCATATGCCCACAATGCTTGCATGTGTTCATAGATTTTGTCTATTCATTCATTTGACATTATTAGACATTATTTCCATGCAATTCTATGTGGGCATCTATAGTTCATGTTGGCCTTTTCATCTCTATATTTGTTTTTGTGTACATCTAAAAATGGTCAAGTGAAATCAAAGCGAGCAATCAAAGATTAAAACATGAATTAATTGAAACCAAAGCTAAATGATTAATTAAATAAAAAAGAGCAAATAATTATGCAATAGATTTTAATCAATTAATTGTATAGTTTAAATCAAATCAAATTCAACCTATTCAAAGGTACACATGGCTAAGATAAATCAATTATTAATTCATATTATTCTCACCCATCACATGGGGACAAAAATCAAGTGAACCAATGAGAATGAGAATGAGCTCACATGGATCAAGTCCAAATTGATTCTTCACCACTCATCATAGAGATGCATCTTGACCATTCATTTTGTCTCTTTGTTCCAACCTTTGAGAAGAAAATATTTACTTTGTCCCAACATTTGAAACCATTAACCAAACTCAGCTTGGATCATGGTCAACTACGTTCTGTCCCCTAGCCTAGAGAAAATTTATAAATAGTGAGCATTTCTAAGAGCAAATCATCTAGAATTCACTTTCATATTGCATCCATATTATAGGCATTTGATTTCATGTTTTAGAGAGCATTTAGCATTGTTTTAGCATAATTTGAGTTAGAATGACATAATTCATCTACTATAGCTTTGATTTCTCATTCTAGAGCTATTTCTAATTATGTGTAAGTTGAAAGCATATCATTAGCTTCTTTAGATAGAGAGAGATGAGATGATTTTGAGAGTATTTGTTTGAATTGGTTGATCATTTAGCTTTATCTTTCATAATTCAAGTAGATTTATCATTGTTATGTTTCATGAATGTATTTTTCATACACAATTTCAATGACTCAAATCTTCAAAAGTCAATAGAAAATAAAAATATAGTTGATAAGTGTACTGGTCTATTCTTGAAGAGACTACTCAAGGTTACTTTGACATCTTTGACAATAAGGCATAGCACTACCATATTGTACTCAAAGCAGACATCAAGAAAAGGAAAGGAAGTGTCAAACACAATGTTAGCTCTCATCATGAAAACCCTTGTGTAGAAAGGTAAAGTGGATGTAAACATAGGAGTCAATTTGGACCCCCATTCCAAAATGAAATAGGCACACTAGGCAAAGTGTAGGTAGAGATGGGGCTTTGAGTTAGGTTGGAATCTTTAGGAAAATAAGAGGCATAAAGGCCATAGACTATCATAGAATTCAAGGACCACCTTAGGAGGCTTAAGAGGCTTTACAGTTTAACATCTCACATGGTTAGCTAGGATTTTCAAACCCACAGTAGCCTTGATATAGGTGATGAGAGATATTAGTCTCAAGACATTGATCTATTCTAAGCAATGAGTTTGAGGGAATGATTGGAGAATTACTTTCTAGAGGGAAAGGTGTCTTGAATGTGGCAATAATATTCATAGGGGGGGTGGTTGCGGTAATGATAATGTGAGATTTTCTCCTATGAACCTCTAGAAGGGTGTGGTTGAGGTGATTTTGGCATGATTGTTCATAGTTATGTGTTGTATAACAGTAAGTGAACAAGTTAGATGACTTTCTATTTCAAATAACACATCATGATATGCTAAGACAAAGGCATTTATTGATTGTTATCTTTTTGTATATAATGGACGGCTAGAGACCATTGTTCCATAATGAGTTTGGGTTAGAGTAGGTTTTCTATCATTTTCCTTAGAGTAGCTTATACCCAATCCTTATAATCTTGGGATAAATGAGTGTCAAAAGTTGAATGTGGTGAAGTGGGAAAAAATATGAATGAGGATATATTGTAAACATGAGCTCAAATATTTTTAGGTTAATCACAACATGTTATGGATTCATGTTTGTTGAATACTTTTTCGCCTAGTTTTGATTGTTAGACTTTTACTTTATAAGGCATTAACTTGAGTTTGTTTGGATTTGGTTGACTAATGCTTTGTCGACTGGAAGTTGTTTGGAGCCTTTGGGTTGACTCTGAGATAACTTAATTTGTTGTGAAAAGGTTTATTTGTTTATTTATTTATTTGATTGTTTTAAATGAATGGAATGTGAACAGAAAAATATTTGAAATTAAGTTAGTGTTGAAATGAAAATTGATAAATCAAAGAAATTGTAACTAATGTTTATTTTGGTATTATTTTTTGGATTTGTATATCTTTCAAGAAAATGTCATCTATAAAAAATTTTATTATTATTATTTTTATGTGGATAAACTATGACTATTATAGGTTTTTATCTTGCCATAGTTTCGAGGACGAGATGACTATGAAGTTGCTCATTGAATGCGTTGTTGTAAAACTTTTTTTTTAAGTGGGACCTTGCAATGATATAATTGAACTAAGATGATAAATTTACTTCATATGCTAAATATAGTAATTGCATCCAAATGCTAGCAAGTTGAGTAATGTGAAGCTAAATACCTATCCAGTTAATTTATCTATTCTATAAAAAAAAGTAGATAATGAGATAATGTGAACAAAAATAAGTAAATTAATCTCACACATGAGATACAAGAAATCCAAGGTGCTAAGAATGTAGTTGATGTGGCATGTATGTCATCAATGGACCAACTTGATTCCTCCTCATGTTCTACCTTTAAAAAACCCACATAATGGATGATTTGTAGAAAGACAAGGGTGTAGTGTCATAAATTGTACCCCTTGTAATTTCACACTCATTTTTGGGCCTTTGCTTTAGTGTGTCTATCTTTTGAGTCATTTTGAGCTTATTTTGGCCTTATCTCATCCAAATTGTTGTCATGTGTTCATGAGGTGACTTGATCCAATGTCCTAAGCCTATACACTCTGCAACCTCCTTTAGTTTTCTTTATTTTGGGTGGACTTGGGTGCATGGTGCTATCATCCTCTTGAAATAGGCCCAAATTTAAACATGTAAATGTGTTGGTTCTTACCATTCATGATCATATCTTGATATTTATTATGACCATTGGAAGTTGGCCTAAATGCATAAATACCTTAAGAACCCTATATAAGGGCTTCATCTCTAATTCATTTTTGCATTCCACAAATTACGATTCAAGCATATAATTCCTCCAAGAGTAGATCTAAATACAAGATGTAGTAAGCTACAACAAGTTATCTTCAAGTATGTTTTCATGATGGATTTTGTTATGGTTTATCATGTTATTTCATCAACACTTGAAGGACTTATCTAAAGATTCTTACATCACCACCATTATCAACACACAGGTGTAATCTTGTCAATTCAACATTTCATTTCAAATTTAGTATCTTCCCTACCAAAGGTGAGCTCTCTTTTCTAATCATAGTTGTATTGTAGGTTAACACCTACTCGGGACTTGACTTATAAAAGCTCCTATACGAACAAAACTTTTCTTGAAAGAGTATTTTTATTGGATTGTCTTTTCTTTCTTTGTATATTTTGATCAATCCTTTGGAAATGATGGATTTTTATATTGTTACTCCTTTCTCAATGATTTCATTAAAGGAGTTGGTACATTAGAATTATAAGTGGAAACCCATTTCTTGATTTAACTTTTGCACAAATGTAGTGACAAGTTTTTATTCAAGAATGGATCATGGAACTCTACTACTAAGATATCTCCATAATGCAAGAAGGAAAAAGATCTCTTTATTTTGATCTTTAGTGTTGCTTGAGTCTAACATGTTAATTTTTTGTTCACTATCATACGATAAATGTGCAAAACAATTTAGCTAGGTCCTTAGTGAATATGGAGCCTATTAGGTCCCAAAACCGCTACCCCACTTCTTACAACCAAATACAATCAAATGGTGAGGGTTGTCATCATACAAATGATGTTAATTCATCAATAGACCATGGAGGGTTGAAGGATAACCCTATGAGAGTGGGATACATCTCCTATACCTTGAGATTAGCTTAAAATAGGGAAGGTGCTCTCAATGTCTACCTTAATAGGAATTAAACTCGCATAAAATACGCAATCAATGAATAGATTTCACTCAACCCAATTTGATGTATTCATCCCAAATATTGTCACTAAACCAAGGACAACTATCTATATATAACCCCCATATAGTTAGTAAAATGGTGCAAGCATATTTTACATGAGATAAATTCATTTGAATATTCTTTAATGGTAAGTCTTGTAGATGCTTAAAATCGTCCCTTAACATTATAGTTATTTGCTTATATATGTTATATTCTTCTACCTATTTAATTAAATTTGGTTTATTATTCTATAGTATTTAAACTTAATTTAAATACATTCTCTTTAAGTGTATTAAATTTTATTTAATACATTTTCTTCATTTAATCCCTCTTTAAATAAATATAAATTTATTTATTTCCCTTTGCATTTTATTATTCTTTAAACTATGATTAGTCTAAATATTAATTTCAAATTAATCCTAAATCTGGAGCTAGATCCTCTCCTACCCACATCACTCTCAACAAATAGACCTACTTACTAATTAGCTAAGGTTAATTAGGCTAATTTTTGGATTCCTACACCCATTAGTCCTAATTATTTTCTCATACATGTGTGAAATTTTTTTTTAAAATGTCTAAAACAAGGTTTCTTACAACCTTGATGACACCTCTTACACTTTCCAAAAGTGTGAAAATTGACTTCTTCTTACACGTGTACTTGAAGTACACATTGACCCATCACATCTCAATTTTCTCACACGTGTGAGAAAACTAGGACTCTTGCATGTCTTATGTGTCCCTCGTGTGGTACCTATATGGATGCCACATGTGATCCACCTCACCCAACCCTCCAAAATTATATAAATAGGAGCCTTGCCAAGAATAAATCATCCATCATTTGCATATTAGAGTTATCATGCTAGTTTATTGCTTAGAGTTATTTTCTTGCACTTAACGATTTTTACTAACGTGTTTGGTAGTTGCTTGCATCCATTAATGGTAGATAGCTTGCATTTAGTTCATTCCTACTTATCATATTGACAGTGAATGCTTGAGACTAGTTCTTTATAACTAGTTCTTGAGTTCATTTGATACCATCTACATCTAATTTGTATTTAGTGTCTTTCTTTTATCATTTTATTTTAATCAAAGTGAGATTTAATATATTGTGTTGGGAGAGAACACCCACAACCATCTCTAAGAGCTTAAATCAAACAAGTCTTGGGTGCACTTGTTTCATGCTGATCGGAGGTTATGGTGGAAGCTTTTTATTTTGGTTTTGCAAGTTTACAAACATGTTAGATTAGTATTGAATATGTATTTTATCTCTAAAGTTTTCATGTTTGAGCTTTCTCCGAACAAGAAGGTTTTCATTATACACATTTCGGCATGCCCAGTGGGACCCATGTCCCTAAAATTTGAATTGCTTATCAAAATTTTCATCGTTTCTAGAAACTGTCATGCAAAGTCGTCTTTGCACTGGAACAGTCATCCGCACAAATTGGCATCTCCACCAAGAGACTGTCATCTCAGCCTGGGTTTAAAATGATTTAATTTTTTAATGTTTAAAAGTATTTTTTGGGATATTCTGGGTTTTTAACTCTCTGGTTTCTGTTAGGACATTAATTTTACAGAGTTAAATGCTAGCGAAATCTTTCAAAATTTTCTTTTAATCACAATAGGATGACTCTAGTTTTTAAACTTTCATCTGTGCAGGTTAACCGTCGTCTACGTGGATCATCATCTGTGACTGTGTTTGGTCATTTGTGTTCCTCAAAAATCGTATTGTCAGATGTCAGGAATACTTTTTTTGAGTTTTCACTAAATTTTCATCTATGATCTCTGATAGTCATCTATGACTTTTGACTGTCATCTGCGACTTGGAATTTCTTCCCACACTTTGTAATAAAATATATTTAGTTTCCATAAAGATTTGTGCTACTGATTCATTTGGTTTTTTTTGCAACACCTCAAATCTGAAGATTGAATATCTTAAACTACTAATAGTGTGTGTTGTAGGGCATTGATAGAAGACACTCACAAATATCAAACTACTCACTCTTTTGTATTGCATGTTGCCTAGGAGATACAAGCAAATATTGTGTTTTCTTAATTTATTTCTTAGGCACATTAACGAAAGTTCACTTGTAGTATTTTATTAAGTGATAGGGGAGTATGCTCTTGCCTTTATTAGACAATTAGAAACCTAGACTCATTTGATAATATACTTAGAAAGTAACTTTGGGAATGAACAATCTTGTTTGATGTGTTTGGAAGAAAATAACATTGGATCTAGGAGTGTATACTCTTTTCTCCTTGAGGGAAAATCAGAAATTCAAACTCTTTTCATTACCAATCTATGCTTTTGAATTCATCCTGTAGATGGGTCTGCCGGTTGAGGTAAAAAACTCCCAGGAATGACCCACGTGAGAACGAGGTGTAAGCCCACCAATCCAACTCACATTAATCAATTTTTTATTTTATTTTTTTTGGGGGGGGGCGGGGGGGGGTGTTTAAAGCCTCAAAATCTAGATACCATTTTAGATTATACATGGCTATCACCTAATACATTATTAGGGCCTTGTGATCACAATCACGTTTACCTGACTACCTATGCTAAGGTGCTTTGTGGGGCTATAGGCCTAAATCGTGCTTGCGTGGACACAAAGAATGTATTCGAATGGAGACCCTCACTAAGATCCTTAGAATAGAAGATATCTAGTTCACTCCCAAAAGTGTGATAATCCAAGTGCAAGGAGGATGGTAATTGTTAGGATTTTGTAACACTTAGAGGAGGGGTGAATCAGTGTTAAATTACTTTACTGAATTCTTAAACTTTTTTATCTTCTAATTCAAACAACATATCAAGATATAGCATAAGATAAATAGCCATGCACCATAAACAAGCATAGAAGAACTCATAACACCATATTTGTTTTTGAGGAAAACCCTATTAAGGAAAAAACCCCAGTGGGGATGGTACCCACAAATATCTACACTATAAGTATAATAACCATGTTAAGAGTTCTGACCCTGTTAGGAGCCAAGTATTACAATAGACATGTCCTAGTTAAAGGAAAGACCCTATTAGGAGTCTTTTACAATATGATCCCAATTAAGGAATCGACCATGTTAGGAGTACGTCCAACCCTGTTAAAGTCAATCAAACCCTATTAGGGGTGTACAATACATCAACCTGATCAAGAGATTTGAGAGTTAAATCCACCCTTAGGTTCTCCAAACCTTGCAACTTCAAGTCTGAGATAATTTTGTTCTAAAACTGCTTCCAGCCTTCAATCACTACCAAGCAAGCTCCACCTTGTGCCTTAGTGCACAACTACTATTCTTCAGATAGTATCTAATGCAGCCTTAAGCTCACATTCACCTCTACATCTTGCATATGCAGTTCCACACTTATTTTCCAAGGATTTTAATCCTTAAATATAGGCTACAACAATTATATCCAAGTCGGCCTTCATAGGATAAATCCTATTTACAAAATTCAAATGGACCCATGTGAAGATACACAAGGAACCTCTTACAATCTTACAACATAGTAGTTACATCAATTAATCATTTAAATCCATTGATTAATCTTGCTTATCATATTATTTGAAACGTGTTCCAAGTCGGCTTTCAAATAGGTCTTTGCCAATGCATACGCCATAGCTGATGCCACCTGTATAATCATATTTCTATATGATTGCAATAATCTCTCAAGAAAGTGTCCAACACGAACCTATGTTCACATATCATAACTCAAACAACCATGAGTGCTATCCACAAAGTTCTACAATCAACTCTGTGAAAACACAGTTATTGTAACCTGAAAACCAATCATCACTAATTTAGTCTTAACTCTGTCATATAAACTCATACGTATTTGTGATCATGGATGGTGATCCAAGACATCATTAAAAGTCTCTTTGTAAGTGCGCACGTGCTAATTTATTTTATTATGTCTGTACAATTCTCTGCAACCTCTTCTACAGGCTCCTAAACAATCCAGTCAATAGCATATGTTTCCATCAATGACAAACTTTGTCATGAATGCAACGCATAACCAATGTAGCATGCATATATCACTACTATGATACTCCCCCATAGGAATACCATCAGTATTCAGGCTAACAATGTCCCCCTTTGGCATTGATGGCAACATAGATGAAATACATCTAAGTTCCATAAATACCAAAACATGTTTGTATTGTATCTGCATCAGCATCTTTTCAAATCCTCTTCATCAATCATCAAATCCTCCAAAGGATGATCCTTTGATATTGGTTTTCATGTGTCACTCTCTCCCCTATTGATATCAATGGAAAAGGTGTCTCCAAGAGTTCTCAGTAACTTAGCTTAATACATATGCTCCCCCATAGGAGAAGCATTAAGCATATAGTCTAGAGAATGAAATAGTGCTCTGATATTTTTGGACTAATGCAATTCCAGCATCAATTACTCAAGGGTAGGTTGGGGCATGACCCCCAGCATACCCCTTAAATACTCAAATGTATCCTTTGGTGAAGGTTTTTTTAAAATGTCTACTATTTTCTCCTTTGTAATCACATTTTCTAACTTTACTTCCTTCTCTGCTACTTTGTCTCTCAAGAAATGATCATTTATTGCTAAATGTTTTGTCTTTGAATGCATAATAGGGTTCTTTAACATATTTATCATGATAGTATTGTCACAATGGATAGCAATTGAATCTTCTAGACATACTCCAATGTCCTTCAACATTTGCTTCATCCATATGATATGTGTACAATTGATTGTTGTTGCAACCTATTCTGATTATGTAGTAGATTGAGCAATGTGGTCCTGCTTCTTACTAAGTCAAGAAACCAATCTTTTACCAAGGAAGAATGCTTCTCCTCTAGTACTCTTTCTTTCATCTACATCCCCTGTCCAATCAACATTATTGAAGGCATGAAATGTAAAGTCTTGTGATCTATCATATCATAGACCAAACTCAATTGTGCCCTTAAGATATCTGAATATCCTTTTTACTACCTTAAGGTGAGATTCAGGATCTTCTTGAAATCTTGCAGCAATTCCAATAGCATTGGCTATATCAGGTCTAGTATGTGTTAGATACTGAATACCTCCAATCATTCATCTATACCTTGTCTGAGGTACATTCTTTGCTTCATCTTCCAAAGACAACTTTATTCTAGTTACCATAGGGGTTCCGACAGGTTTACTATCATCCATGTCAAACTTTTTCAACAGTTCTTTGATATATTAGGTCTGAGATATGAATAACCCTTCTTTACTTTGATTGATCTGCAATCCAAGGAAGAATTTCATCTCCACAATCATAGACATTTCAAATTCACTTTTCATCTCTTTTGCAAACTTGTTGCTCATATCATCATTTCCTCCAAATATAATATCATCAATAAAAACTTCAACAATCAAGATACCTTCTTCAGTGATTCTTAGGTACAAATTTTTGTCAACATTGCCTTTCTTGAATCACATACTTATCCAATCTCTCATTATTTCTAACAAAAGTGCCTTATTCATTCATCTTTTTCACGTATACCTGTAATACCCCAAAATTGGCACCTAATAAATTCAATCATTTTTGGTGCATTTTCTTCAAATTTACATCTTCAAAGTCCTACTTCGCTAGGCAATTTTCTCTCTCCGACCTGACTTAATTCGACTTGATGTCAATTGCAAAAACCCTAAATTGCATTAATCAAATACTATAATTAATTCCTAAGTCTTTGACTTTATTAGCTAAATTACCCCTATGATAAATTAATTTAATTCTAAAGTCCTAAGTGCTTTAAATTAAATTAAATAAAACCACCCCCTTTTAGCTAATACCCATAAAAGGAATTAATAAATTACTTGATTATTTGAATGGACACTCTTATTTGAATTAATAATTCAAGATATTTGAAAGGTCTCCATATGTGGCAATAAACATTCTTTTAATTAAGTAATTCATTCTTTTTTGTCTCAATCGGGAATGAAGGGTCAACCGTTTCGAATCAAGAAACTCTTCATTCCTCTTCTAGGTTTGTCTATTTAATGAACCTCTTTTCTTCATTCGAAGGAGGGCAATTTGGAGAGTAACTAAACTATAGCATTTTTTTATCTCAATCAACTCAAAGCTTTTTATTGCATATTAGTGTAATTTCTCATTTTAGCATAATAGTATTTCCATATTAACTAGTTTGCTTATATGTTTTTAGATTAATCTTAATTTCCAAGCTCTTAGATTAAATCTGCAATTTCATTCTTAGCTTACATCTTGCATCTCCATATTTCTTTCAAAGCATTTTAGACTAAGTTGCACTCATTTCTAGATTAATTTCATTATTGTTCATCTCTTCATAGCTTTCAAAATCCTCCATTGTAGTACCGGTCTTATGGTTGTTGGCTCTCGTTCTGAGAGTAAATCAAACACCCTGTCTACATAGGAGGCAACAGGTCACTTCACCAATGAATTTCAAATTGAGTAATTCATACTCTCTTTTGTAATTCAATTGTGAGTAATGACTATGTTGTGTGTGTAGTTGGATTAGAGGTCCACATTCAACTATACACATTTCTAGCACCCACCGTGGGGGGAAAAAATTAATTTTTGGCCTCATCAATCTCAAATACTTTTTTTGAATTCTGCAATCTACCATACGTCTGTACCTTTTTGTGTACAGAAGTTCACGTGAGATTTATGAGCATACCACACAAAGTTTTTCTTCTGATAGCACTCTCTCACACAGCCCCTGGTATTTTCTTGCACACAGTGCTACACTTCCTCGCGTGAAGTTTCACTGTCAGGCATTTAATTTTCTACAAACTACAATTCACTGTTGTTTTTTTCTGACATCTGCTCTTTGTTGTTCATCTTATATTTCTAATTTATGTCATAGCTTAACAGTTTTCTACAGGACATTTTTCGAAGAACATAAAAATATTCTAATGGTTTGATTGCAGGACGATAGTCGAAGACCTGCTAAAATGTTGTGTTTGCTTTCTTGCTTTCATCACATAGTTTAAATAGGGCTCCGTTAAAATTTCTTGAGAATTTTGATAGTGGGTAGGGAATTGGCTCTTCATTACATGGAGGTGATGACCATGAATGAACCCAAAAACTCAATGATCCTACTAATATGACAGATTCTTGGGGAAGCGGAGAAAGGTAATGAATCTCTAACACTTCCACTCACCAGGGGATTATGCTCTTCTCTCTTTGAGAGAACTAGAAACCCAAAAGTGTGTGGATTTGGTGGAGTGAAATTAGCTCGGTAATGAACATGTCTTGCGTGTTTGGGTGAGGAAACGGGGTAGAGAAGTATGCTCTTCTCCCTCTAGGAGAATCAAAAAATCCAACCCTCGAATCAGAACCAAGTCCAGTGTCACCTTTAGAGGGCCTACCGAAAGTTGAACCTTCGGGAATGACCCAAGTGAGTTGTTGGTTCTTCAAAATATTTTACACTCCAAGAGATACCAATATGCCTATGACTGATGTTAAGGATTGGTTAATTCCAAATATGAGAAATCTCTAGGCAACTGGACCAACTATAGGGACAAGATTGCCCTCTTCACTTCTGGCTCTGCAAAACCAAGGTGGGTACACCTAATCCAATAGTTATAACTCTATTTTTTACCTAATACTGGATCTTACAATAGATAACAATGAGAAAGTACTAAGTAACAACCTATTACTCATTGACTCTCCATCACTTGGTAGAACAACATATAAAGTAAATAAAAAGTAAAAGACTGGTATTGATTTAATGTTTTCAAGATTACAAGATTTCAATCATTCCATACAAAGAAAAGATGGGAAAATATAGGCCAGTGCCTTCTCCATTGGGCAAAATATCAGGAGATAGAATGAATACAACAGTGTTTGAAAGATAGCTGGTCTTTAAAACATAAATACAAAGTATTCCAAATCTTTCCTACTTATAGAGAATCCCTAAATAGATTCAGTAAACATGCATCCCACTCAGAGAAATATTTAATCTAATCCTAGATCAGAACTCAGAGCTAAACACATACATATAAACCTCCAGAAAGACTTAAATATTTACTGAATAAACTCACAGGAGAGGCAAAGACTTGAGATTTGCATTAAGTGTAACCTTGAACATTGCATACATCATACTTTGAATCAATAAGCTTGCAAAAAATAGCAGCAGCAACCTGTACTTCTTTTCTATTCCTTTGATAAAATGATATAAGATTTTACAATCCTCGACTGAGGGTTAGGGTTTCAAAGTTTCTATCTTTTTAGCTCCTAGACTCTCAATGCCTAGAATGATCATGGAAAATCCTTTATATACAAGGAGATGCAACAAGCTACCAATCATTCTAGGGCTTGCAAAATTTCTAACCTAAAAACCTTTACAACAACCTCAAAAAGTTTACAATAAATACACAAGTCAAGCAGGTGAGATATTTGAAGCTGAGTGACCTTACTTTATGTCTTCAATACTATCCTTGGCTCTCTTTAGCAAATCTGATTTGCAACATCTCGCTATCCATTCTGCAATGAATGTCTTTCTATATCTCAACAACCTCTATGACTCAAAAAGTAACTGCCTTCACTTGCTCTAGGAGGTTGGCGGAGTAATAAATTTTTCAACATGAGGCATGTACTGATACCTCCATTTATTGTACACCTCCTCGCTTGGGAACTCAAAATTAGCAAACTCAGTCTTCTTACTTGATAACTGTTCCCATTCATTTTCAATCTGAGTGATCTTAAGCTAAATATTATCAAATAGTGATTTGGCATTTATTAATAACTTGATAACATTGCTAATAGAAAAAGTGTCATTTAGGACACCAGTCACCCTTTCTGACAAAAGTGCATCCATCTCTTCTGTCCATTGATATGCTTCTTTAAATTTTCCCTTGCCTGTGAAAATGGTAGGCACCAGCTCATAGTTTGAAAGCATTAATTCAGCTTTCAACATACTTGATTTTCTAATAAAATTATCCAAAATGATGCCATACTGTACCATTTTCTTGACAATCTGATGGAATGGCTTAATCAATGGATCAGGATCCTCTTGGCCCTTTGATAGCATTCGAAACAACTTTATACTAGGAGATCTCTCAATCCATTTCTTCAAAATTGGTGACATTTCAGTCTTCTCCTTATTCAAAGTTTCAAATAATGAATATAATTTACTGGCATGACTATGGAAAATGGAGGGCTTCAAATCAATAGCAAACAGCATGATTGCATCTACTATTTTCTCCTCATATTTCTGGTTTGCCAAAGCTGTGACCTTTATATTTTCATCTTTTTCCCTTTCTAGTTGTATTCTTATTTCCCTCAATTTATTTGTCTCCTCTATTAATCTTTGTTTCTCCCAACTAACCCTTGCATCCATACTTGTCTCTGGGTAGGGGGATGGTGATAACTCAACAATTGGGCTTGAAGATGAAGCCACTGCAGCCTTGTCAGAGATTACCAATTGAGGAGACCTATAGTCCTGGGGCCCTGATAATTGAGCAATCAGCTTGTCCTTTTGAATTAGCTTTTCTTTGAGCTCATTATAAGACTTAAGAACCATTTCAAACTTGAGCCTAAGCTCCTCCTTCTCCTAGGTGTCCTTTTCTACCACCTTAACATTAAATTTGGCAGTTTCCAAGATTAAATTTGATGCCTCTACACCAGAAGTGTCTCCCACCCTTTGTACTAGTAAACTACCTACATATCTTGCAGAGGGATCCTCTGTCTTTCCTTTGTTTTCCTCCCTCTTTAGGGACCACATCACCAAGGCTGCATGGTCATCAAAAAAGGAAAATCCCCTAGCAGCTTGTTTTGCCTGCTCTACAGTAGTAAGAGTTTTTACCTTGCTCTTCCCGACCTGATAAAAAATCATTGCATCAACAATGTCCCACTCTGGCATAATCAACACCCCTGCAGTATGAACCATGGCCCTTCCCTCCTCAGGAGTAATTTTTTCAAACTGCTTAGCCATCTCTGCCTTGATCTCATTTTCTATCTCAGTTATATCCCTATTAGGGAATTCTTCCTTTCTCTTCTCACAAATCTCTTTGTATTGATTTATTTTCATTCTCCATAAAAATTGGGAGAATGCCCTAGTCTTAACAAATTTATCATCAGCAAGGAAGGAATCACTTGCTTGTTTCAAAATAGGGTCCAATTGTTTACCCTCAAATTCATTGACAGTTAGGTCCATGGCTACCTCTTTAGGTGCCTTAGGCATGCCTTCTTGCAACTCATTATTGGAAACAAAAATGTTTCCCTCATTTCTCATTTGTACCAATTGTTCTGCTACCCCATGTTCATCTAACTAGATGGGGGATTGAGAAGGAGAATAAGCTTCCTCTTTTGGCCTTACTTCTTCTTGTTTCTATCTCTTAGGAGAGGGTCCCTGCATTGTCGATTCATCCATGGGCCTTTTCCCCTTAGAGGTAGAGGGAGTATCCTCACTTCTTTGTTGTGGTGGTACGAGAATAGTGTAACCACTCCTTTTCTGTATTGTATAAACTCCCTTTGGAGTCAATTTCATGTATCTAGGCTGGCTTAAAATTTGTTTGGCCCTGTCAGGTTCTGCCTTACTGACCTTAACTTTCTTCTCATTCACAACATGCGTAATGCCTTCAAAATGTTTCATAAGGGAATCCACTTTCCTTGCCCATGGCTCAAAACCTTGTAATGGATCATAGGCTCCATCAAAATTCTGGATGAAATCTAAAGTCTTTTTGTAGACAATCCATTTCTCTTTCTTAACTTCTTGAGTTTGAAGATCAAACTCATTCCTTATTATGTCCTCAGGGAAATTGAATTGATGCTCTATATGAGCACACCTAATTTTATCTTTGAACATTCCTAAAAGAAAACCTTCTGTGTCTGCACACCTAACCACTGCTCTAGACATTCTGTAGGGCTGCAAGACCTTATTTAAATGCACCCATCCTCCTTTAGTAATCACATATTGGTGTGCAATAGTTATATCCAGAAAAAAAGTTCCCCTTCCCTTACCAGTGAGAGTGGACTCTTGCAAGTCACCAATTTGTCTTAAGATTTCAGCATATCCTATTTTTAATGGAACTTGGTAGGGCAAGATATAAGGTGCCACTCTACAACCATACACTCTGAAAACTGTAGAAATGGGGTATAAAATGATATCCCCAAAATTGTGGACAATAGTGATGTCCTGACAGTATTCCTTTGGCCTGATCATTCTCAGTAACTCCATTGGGATTCTAGGATTGTCAAAGAATAGAAAAGTCCTAAGTCTAGAATCAAAATCTCTATCAAAAGCAATATAATTGGCATCCATCCTGTCCCATGATAGAGTTGTGGTCCACAGCTGGACTGGGAGGGTTTCTCTATTTCTTTCTTTCACAATATTCACTGTTGAATTGAAAAAATTCTCACCTTTGTATAAGAACATATGCATAAGCATTGAATACCATCCAAATGGCCTAGTAACGTTCATGTTCTTAATTCCCTATAATCCCTCATGGATCAAGTTAGCCAAATGAGATGCAAAATAAAAAATCAATGCCAACTGGGGGTGAAGTGTTTGCACCATCATGAACATGTATGGGACTGGCATGTGAGTTTCTTCATCATACCCTAGAATTAAGGTGAGAGACTTATAAAAATCTTGTGCTCTCTTATTGAACAAATCTAACCTGAAAGGCTCTGGGGTGCTTACACTTACAACACACATTGATCCAATTTGATCAATGAATTCCTTTAGAGGCCCTGCTCTCAAAATATCCTTCTGTACCTCATATATCTCTATAAACTCTTTGAAATCTATCTTCTCTAACCCCACCGAAGGGTCATTCAGTGAAAACACTTCCCTAATCTCATCCTCTATAATACTAATTAGGTTCTTTCCATTGACATCCTTGACACACCTTATCACAGGATCATAACACTTGGCAATTTGTATCAATAACTCAGCATCCATGAAAACACCAGGGCATATTAACCTCCCAACATCAAATTGCCATATGTTACTAAGGGGAGGATAGGAATTTCTCTGTGAGTAAGCTGCCCTAAGCAAGCTAAGGCCATTATGATTCTCTCCCACCTTAGCATCTCACATCCAATTTCCTTTGTCATGAAGCACCTCAGCCACTAAATTCCCAGGGTTTCTTGGGAGAAGCTCTTTCATCCTTGATGCCCCATTATCAGAATGCGGGAGTAATTGCATCAAATCTTCAAAAACCCCCCTCTTGCTATACTCTGTCTGACCAGACAAATTCCTCTTTGGCGGCATTTTGAAACTAGGGCTTTACAAAATAATATATGAATACTTCAAGAGAACCCTAAACACTATCAACTAGCAAACAAAAACTTCCTTGCAATACCTTCACAGACTTTAAACAACTTTAAAATCAGAAAAGAAACTTACCAAATGACTGCAACTTCTTCGCTTAAAATCACTCCTTGAGGAAATCCAGATCGCCAGAAGGTTTATGAGAGCAGTAAAGAGAAACAATGTTTGAATTTCAATATATAATGTCACCAACTACTTATATTCCATCCGCACGTAGCTCATTAAATCCGCCATTCTTGCAAGTTGGCGGCCTTAGTTATTCACAGGACGCGAAAATGTCATTGAGCAAAAATTTGAATTTAGGCTGTTGATTTAGTTTATTTTTGGTGCATCGGATGATCAACAAAAAAAGCCACATAAATTCTTTCCACCTTTTCCCAAATGAGTTTTCAACCAATGAAAACATTTCAATTTAATCATGTGGGAAAAACATAACTTAACTTCATCTTGATTTGAATGGATAGGTGTCACCCTGTCGCTAAAGTGCAAGCATAAAACTTGAGCATCTCCACCCAGTGGTGTAATGATAGCTGTAAGATCTTTTTCAACATGTAGCTCTTTACTTATTCTCAAAGAAGTGACCCCACCTTTTAGTTTTTGTCACTAAGCAAGATCGACGGCCATCGCTATACCGCTAACTCTAAAAAATGTGCATCTTATCCTAGCGGTATGACGACAACTGCTAGATCTTGTTGTACTTTAATCATCCGAGAAGATAGGCCCTACCATGACACCTCACTTACCTTTACATCGAATCACATATTGCCACGCTGCAAAGACTGGCAAGTGGACCCCCTCTTTCTTTTCTTTCCTGGCACCAAAAACCCTGACAACCACCATATCATAATTTACTACACCAATAGAAAGTGAACATGTCAGAGTGAGCTGGCACTTTTAGGGCCCACTTGCCACTTCAATCTTTAAAGAGAATCAGACGGTCGTCGCTATACCGCAAGCTTAAATTCCTTACATCTTTCATCAATGGTATAACGACAACCGTCAGATCGATCTGTTGTTTAACCCTTAGAAAAGTTTGACCCCACAGCTTGATACATCACTTGTCTGTACATCAAATCATAACACGCCATGTTTACAAATGGGTGGGCCCCTTTCTTGAAGTCCCTTCTACCATTTTAAAGTCCAGTCAACTGCCACATCATTGTGCCTTAACCAATCACAAACATACATGTTACACTGACTTGGAAGTTCAAGGTCCCACCTACCATCTCATCCACCTTAAAACATCAGACGGCTGTCGCTATACCATGATGCTTAAAAGGTTGATATTTTGGTCCAATGGTATAGTGACAGTTGTTGATGCAATCTGTTCTTTAAATGCCAGCACATCTTGTTACCAGTCAGGCCTGCTTGGATAGGTGGCACCTCGTCACTAAAGTGCATGTCAGATATTCTAACAATGGGAAGGCTTGTGGTTCAACGACAGCCACACATTTTAGAGAGAACAAACTATTGACAAATAATACTGAAACTTAGGCTTCTGAATGAAATAAATTAAAAAGTACCCCGCTTAACAACCTAACAATATAACCTATGAAGCGATGGGTCAAAGGGGGTGAAAATTAGCACATGCATATTTCAAAGGATTATTGAGCCAAAAAGTAACACCAAAATATAACAAGCTTCAAAAACAATTAGGGCTTTATCAAACGTAGGGTTTTCAATATAAAACCTAACCCTCAAACCCTTAAATTGGATTATTTTTCAAAAATACTAGCATGGGGCTAGACAAATTTATAATAGTGATAACATGAGTATGCACCTTTTGCCAGTGATTCCACCTCACTTTAATAAAGAACGCTTTGTTGAGTCTAAAGACTCCAAAGCCATGTTAGCTTCCTCCTCAAGATTTTGACTATCATCTTGAGAAGGCCTTGTCTATTGTACTAAGTAGCATCACTCCTAGCCCTACTTGCGGGAGTGTATGACTTTCAAGTGTTGGTGTGGCTGGGAGGCCCTAGCCCTATATCAGGGACACCGAAGGTTAGCATGAATGGAAGCCTATTAAAAACTTTCCTTAGCTAGTGGCCTACCCAGTTCACCTTCAAAAGGAGTCATAATCTTTGTGCAGGGAGGGGGAAGAATCTCTCTCGTAGATTCCCATCATAGGCATACACCTAGACGCTTGAAGGTGGTATACAACGCTGGCCCCTACTTCAAGGGTAACCTTCAAACATATACTATTGAGTCCTTGGAAACACTAAAAACATAAGCAGCCTCTAGGGGGTGACATGATTGTGTGAGGTACACGTATGCACATAAGCAATGGGGCAAAGGTTTTGGCTTCTCACCATTTTTTTGTAGGACTAAGCTATGTATTATTTATCGAGTCTTAAACATTGTCCAATCATGATCAAAAAAAGACTCTCATGATACTATCAAGTTGCTTTGTCCTTAATAGGTCTATTTTTTACTACTTCTTATATCACAACTGCTTTATCTAAACCTTTGTGTCTTTAAACGAATGCTTGAAACCTCAAAATGAGATTGTTGATTAAACTGTTCTTCAAACCTGTCAGGAAACTGGATTTTCTATCAGACATCAATTCAAGTTGTATCTCAAAATTCAACTTTTACCTCAAAAACTATGTCAAACTATCAAACTTTGGATTTTTCCCGCGTAAAGTTTTACCTTTTCAGAGAACTTTCTCGTGTGAGACTTTGTTCTTTCACGTGAAGCTTGGTGTTCCCTCGTGTGAACCTGTACCCCAGTTTTCAAAATAGAGACTTGATTCCCATTGACTAGTTGACTTTTTTTCTGATCTGCTTTTTGTCTGAGGTCTGTTTATCTATTTTCCTATCATTCACTGTCAGAAACCTATTGTACCGAGTTGAGAATCAATCGATTATTTCCCTGACTCGTCCTATCTCTCTTTGGTTTACCTTATCTCTTTATGCTTTTTGTGCCTCATGTTGCGATAGTCTTATCTCGGTTGTTCTAGCCACCCTCTTGATGACTTGTACCAGGTTCATCTCACATCTTGGTTGTTCTAGCCATTTTATCTCCTTTCTGTTATCTCAGAGACAAAGTCTTAGCTTTATCCTGAGTCTTCTCTCATCGCATTTTCATCTATGACTATCATGACAAGAAGTGGAAAAACCTTTCGCATTCAGAATACTAGTCAAGATAGAAGTAAACCTCCCAACCAATGTATAGATCATCCTGAATCTATTGCAAAATCTAAACATTGTGAAGGATCCTCAAATTCCTCATTGACTACTTTTCAAGACATCTTGTCTCGACCATCACCTCCTGTGTTTCAAGAGTATTTTAATCTGTTATTTCAAGCGCAATCTAGCTTCTCATTTCAAGAGAAAAACAACTCATTCTTTCAAGACAACTCATTGTTTCATAAATTTGGGAGATCACTCCCTCAAACGACTCCTATCATTGAAACTATTGATCCTGCTAAAGATAGTGACTCATTTGAACCTGTTGATCTTTTTAATCCTATTCGCATGCCAAAGGTTACCTTAGCTACACCTTTTCGACACTACTCATATCATTTCACTGAGTCACACACTACTCAATCTCACGCTACTCAATCTCACGTTGATAAGATGAGAGATCCACTTGGCTTCCAACTGGGCAAATATTGTCAAGATCAGGACCAAGACAACATATTTTATGGTCAATCTTTTAATGAACCACATCAAGCTCAACCTCAAAGTGAGAAACATCATGGTCAATCCCAACATGACCAAAACCAAACTCATAATGATGATCAATCTTGAAATAGACCTCAAGGTGATGGACAACCTTCTCACTATCACCCTCCTCCATATGATCAAAATCAAGCTGAGCAGCAAGGAGAACCAGTTCCGAGCATCTATGAGATCCTTGGTAATGAAGATGATGTAATAACTCAGAATGACATAAATGCTGCTAAAGCTAACAAGATTTTCATTAAAATGATGGAAATTCTCACTCTAGAGGAAAAAGAGAAGTGCATTCTTGAGTTAGCACAACAAGGGGCCAAGTTACCCCTAGATTTCCAAGTTGAAACACTTGTAGCTAAAGAGGAAGAGACTAAAACCGCTAAGCTACAAAAGATGATTTAGAACATGCAAGATCAGATTAGTCAACTGGCAAAGGAAAAGGATAAACCCATGCAACAGTTTACCTTGGACAACATATGTCCTTTTCCGTTTGACAAAAGTATCTGCATGCCTCCTTTTCCAAGGGGAGTAGAGCTGCCTAAGTATGATAAGTAGATGGGAACCATGGATCCCCAAGATCATCTTAGGGAGTTTGGTGCTTTGTCCATGGAATTTATACATGATCAAACATATCTCATGAGACTTTTTCCCCATAGCTTGGGCGGTTCAACTGAGGAATGGTTTTGTAGATTACCTCCTAGAATCAAATCCTTTGATGAGATTGCTAATATTTTTCTTCAGCACTACTCCCACAACATTCAACACCCTATCAATATTCATGATTTTTGCAATCTAAAACAGTGACGGGGGGAGCCATTCTTGTCTTTTCTCCAAAGGTGGAGATAGCTTTGCACTAAGTATCCTCAGAAGTTACCTGAATTAGAAAAACTTAATATCTTTTTGGACAACCTCATCCCAGATTTTCGATACCAAGTATAGTTACAAGGTCCTTTGACCTTTGACAACATGATCAAACAAGTTGTGAGGATAGAGGCCTTTATGGTTAAGGAAGGAGAATTGATTCTAAATAAAGACAACAAAAAAGGATTCTCCTCAAACAAAGACAAGGGAAAGGCTGTTAACAAGAACAAAGATGTTGTGAATGACAGAGTGGTTGATAATGTTACCGCAAAGCTACCAAAGTCTATCTTTAATCTCACCTCAAGTATACAAGAGACTAAGGCTATTGAAAAGACTACAACAAACACTCAACCACCTTCAAGGTTCTCTAGCAACAAACCTTGGGCATCTTGACCCAAGTGTGAATTCACTCTCTTAGGAGAACTGTTGGATGTAGTCTTCCAGACTCTGGTGCAAAATCAAGTTCTCACTCCTTTAGAAAAGCATCTCTATGATCCTCAACTGAGACCTCATTGATGGAATGATAACGTGTATTATGACTAACACCAAAATAAAGGTCATAAGACTTATACTTGTCTCTAGTTGAAACATAAAGTTCAAGATTTGATTGTTAATGGTGATATTCTCATAGACAATCCCAACAAGAATTTGGATCATCAAGCGTTCAAGGATCCCTTCACTCATCACGAGAAGGGCGAGTCTTCCAAGACTAAAAATACCAATGCCAAGGTTAATGATACATACACTACTAATGATAATGTCATCAACATGCTTGAACCTGTCGCAGCTGAGTATTGCAATGTGATTACTTCTAGAGGGGGCGGTGAGGCTCCAAAACCTAAGACTCCTTTCATCTTGCAAAGTTCCACATCTTGTCCTTCTGATTCTGAACGACTTCAAGATTGTGCCAATGTTGTTACTTGGTCATGTGGAAGAGTTTTTCTAAAGGGTCCTGCCCCTCCCGCATTCACTCCAAAATAGACTACGAATACGACTACTACTGGTCCTACCAAAAAAATTTTGAAATCATTTCCCACATCTAGCGCTGCTAGTTATAGTATCTTAGATCAGCTTTAGTGAACCAATGCTCAGATTACCATTTTTGAATTGCTGAAAATCTCGCCTGCTCACAGGCAAATTCTAGACAAAGCCTTCACCGAGGCAAACGTCCCCAAAGATCTTGACCTTGATTGGTTCCAATCTATGGTGGGTCATTTGACTTTGCCACACTATTTATCCTTCTCCAAAGAAGATGATCACTCTTTGAGTCATCTACACAATGCTCCCTTACATATAGAGGTCATGATAGGTCCCAAGCATGTCTGCTGAGTGCTAATAGATAATGGTGTTGGTCCCAACATCTGTTCTGCCAAATTGCTTACTCAGCTAGGTTATGATGAGGATTGTATAGACTCCCACAAAATGATCACTATTAAAACTTATGATGAAGAGGAGCGCAAGTCTAAAGGCTTAGTTGTGCTACCTATCCACGTAGGACCTGTTGAGAGAGATGTAACTTGCCATGTTCTAGATATCCCACTTGCATATAACATCTTGTTGGGTAGACCATGGATTCATGAGATGCAAGTAGTGCCTTCTACATAACACAAATGCATCAAATTTCCATTTCATGGAGTGGAAGTTACTATGCCTGCTAATAGAAATTTTTCCTGCAACACACTTAATTAGTCTGCCAACAACTTTGTTCCAACAAATAGAGAATCCACTGAGTTATATGACGCCAAGCTAAAAGAGATGGAACAAACTTTGAAACTCAAGGATACAGGCATGGGCGAATATTAGATTCAGCCTGTGTTATCACTAGCTACTCTTCCCCCGTCTCCACGCTCTTATGGGAGACCTTCCGAGAGTAACAAACCTTCTAATGCTTCTCCCCAAATAGTTTATGATGGTGCCTTTGTATGGGCCTCTATGTCATTAGAAGATGAAGATGAAGACAAAGCTATTAGAGCTTGGATTTACAAAGGAAAAGAAATAGCTGAAACAACTACTCTACCTCCAGACTTAGAACAAGAGCCATATAGAGAAGCTTTCAAGATCACGAAGCACTTTGGCTATAAAGGAAGTGGTCCCATAGGAAAGAATGACAATGGTTTGCTGAAATCCATTGAAGCTATCGGTCGCCGCACAAAAGACACTACTGGCTTAGGCTTTAAGAAGATTCCCTTTCATCTCAGGCTAAACAAGTTTGTGCTAGAACCTAAACCTGAACTTGAACAAGAAATTGAAGATGCTACTCTAAAGGTAAATCTAGATATCAGCTCTGATGAAGATACTTTTCCTTACCCCATTCCTCCAGATTTTGCGGCTCTCTTTGAAGAACCTGATGAACCTATCATACCTGTCAACCAGGTGGAAGCTGAAAGTGATTCTGATGAAACTTCCTCTATCACCCCACTATCATATGAATAGTGGATGGAAATGCAAGATCCTAACTTTGAGGGTGAACCTTACATATCCTTACTCCAAGAAAGATTCAAACAAACTTCTTGTGCTGCAAGAGAAGACCATGAGTCAGATGGTACAGCCAGTGCCAATGGAATTCCCACATCAAGTACTGACTCACATGAATACGAGTTTGAATCCTTGTCTGATGCTAATTATGATAAAGACATAGGCACGGTGCATATATTTGAAAACCCGCTTGAAGTAGGTGAAGGATCTAGTGTTAGGATGCATGAATCAGAAGCCATTGGTGTTAACTTGTCCTCTACTTCTAACATAGGGTCTCATAGGGATTTGAATGCTCCTTTGGATGAGGTCACCTTAGGTCTTGAATTACTTGTCTGCACTTTTGACGATTATACTATGAATGCAATTGAACCAACCACTACTTCCCTCTCACTCAAAAATCCCAAGCTAATAGATTGGAACTCCCCTTCTGCATCCAATGAAGTTCTATCATTCCAGAATGACTATTCTTTAGGCTGTTACCTCCATGCTATTGAACCTGTAATGTATTCCACCAATGAATGCAGTGTCAGCATGACAGAAGGGGATATCAAGTATATTAGTCAAAAAATTAAAAGAAGAAAAAATAGATGGTCTGATGGTGAAAACCACGTTGTGGCAGTATCAGAGCCAAAAATAGTAAATATAAAAGATGTATCCGAGGGTGAAAACCTCTCTGAGGTGCCCAAGGATGAGATACTTGATACTCTCCCAAGCCACTTCCAAGAGAGATCATCACTTTTGATTGAACTGACACAACTAGTAAATTTGGGTACAGAGGCTGCTTCACAAATCATTCATCTAGCACAATCATTATTTGCAGAAGAAAAAGAAGAGTTCACTAAATTCTTTCAAAGAAAGAAGATAAACTTTGCATGGACTTACTCTGATATGCCTGGATTAGATCCCAATCTAATCATGCATCATCTATCCATTGCACTAGGTGTCAAGCTTGTCAAATAGAAGCTACGAAAGATGCATCCTCATGTAGCACTCTTGGTTAAAGCAGAGCTAGACAAAATCCTTAAGGCTGGCTTCACAAGAGAAATTGATTATGCAGAGTGGATTTCAAATATTGTCCCAGTCACAAAACATGATAAATCCATTCATGTGTGCACAGACTTTCGAGACTTGAACAAGGCTTGTCCAAAAGATGATTTCCCATGACCAAATATTGACATGATAGTGGATATGATAGCTAGCTACGAAATGTATTCCTTGATGGATGGCTTCTCTGGCTATAATCAAATAAAAAGTGCACTAGAGGATCAAGAAAAAACTACTTTCACTTGTGCCTAGGGCACCTTTTTCTAGAATGTCATACCTTTTGGGCTAAAAAATGCTAGAGCAACATATTAGAGAGTTGTTACTACTATTTTTCATGATATGATGCATCAAACAATGGAGGACTATGTGGATGATACTCTGGCCAAAAGCATGCAACGTAGAACTCATCTTGCAGATTTGGGTCCCATACTTGATCGAATGGAACAATTTAGCCTCAGACTTAATCCAAAGAAATGTGCATTCAGAGTCACTTCTAGAAAACTCTTGGGATACATCATTTCAGCTAAGGGCATAGAGGTTGATCTCGACAAAGTAAAATCTATTATGGAAATGCCTCCACCTAAGAACATTAGTCAAATGAGAGGGCTACAGGAAAGGCTACAATCTATTAGATGCTTCATTGCACAGTTGGCTGACAAGTCACAACCATTTACTAAAACTCTACATAAGGGTGTGACGTATGAATGGAATGAAGAATGCGACAAGGGGCTCACTCAAATAAAATAGTATCTTGCTAATCCACCTATCTTGATGCCTCCTATTCATGGGAAGCCTCTTATACTCTACATTTCAGCTATAGACTCCTCTTTGGGTGCTCTCCTAGCTCAAGAAGATCATAACAATAAAGAAAGGGCTATATACTACATTAGTAGAACATTGGTTTCCTATGAAATGAATTATTCTATCATTGAAAAAGCTTGTTTAGCAATAGTGTTTTCTTCTCAGAAGTTGCGGCACTATATGCTTGCTCACACTACAAGGCTTGTTGCAAAAATTGATTCACTAAAGTACTTACTGAGCAAGGCTACTCTCATGGGTAGACTAGAAAAATGGGTCATGATACTTAGTGAATGTGACATTGAATATGTGGAAAGAAAAGCTATTAAAGGACAAGCAATTGCTGATCAATCGGCGAAAGCCCCTCTAAAAGATTGTCAGCCATTAAGCATAGAATTTCCAAATGAATCCATCATGCTTATTACACATCACTCTTGGAGCATGTTCTTTGACGGATCATTCACTCAGCAAGGATCAGGTGTAGGCATTCTATTTATTACACCTCAAAGATATTCACTACCCAAGGCTTACAAAATGTTGTTTCCCTGCACAAACAATATTGCTTAATATGAATCTCTCATTAATGGTCTGAGGATAGCCATTGAATGGCATATGTATGATCTTAAGGTCTTTGGAGATTCTCAGCTAGTAATTAATCAAGTCAATGATGTCTACCAAAAAAAAGATGACAAGCTAGTGCCTTATAAAAGAATGGTGGATGATCTCAAATACTATTTTGCACACATTTCCTTCTAGAAAATTCCAAGGGTAGAAAATAAAGCAACCAATGCTATGGACACTCTCACCTCAATGTTGCAGATGTTGGAAAATGATTTCAGACATGAATTCCTGGTGGAGACATTACGCTACCCTACCTATGACATTTCCGACTCTAGAATGATCCGTTTAGTCATTGCACATGATTCATCCCACTACCATCACATTTATTCCTATCTCCATGACCAAATCATTCCTAACACCTATACTCGGAATGAGAAACATCACCTCATTTGAAATGCTTCATGATATGTTATCATAGAAAACAACTTGTATAGACCGGGCCTAGATGGTACTCTTCTTAGGTGTCTAGAACCTGATGAGTCAAAACATGTGTTAGTTGAGGTACATGAAGGTATATGTGGGTCTCATTCGATTGGTCTAATGCTAGCTCGTAAACTTATTAGAGCTAGTTACTACTGGCCCAATATGGAGAAAGAAGCTATTCAATATGCCAAGACTTGCAAATAGTGCCAGTTTCACGGGAATCTGATCCATGCTCCTACTAAAGAACTTATTCATTTCATCAACTTTTGGCCATTTCAACAATGGGCCTTTGATTTGGTGGGTCACATACATCCTTCTTCCTCAAGAGGACATAAGTTTATCATCACAGCTATTGATTATTTTACTAAGTGGGTTGAGGCAGTGCCTCTAGCTATAGCTGACGGCAAGTTTGTGGCAATGTTTATACTGAACTATATTATCTGTAGGTATGGTGTAGCCTCATCCATTATCACTGACAGTGGGGCACAATTCAAGAACAAGGACCTGAAAGATCTGTGCACCAAATTCAAGATTATTCAACATTGGTCATCTATCTATTATCCCTAGGGTAATGGACAAGCAGAAGCTTCTAACAAGATAATTCTTAAAATCTTGCACAGAACAGTTCATAAATCTAGTAGAGATTGGCATCTTCAGATCAATCTAGCTTTATGGGCCTACAGATCAAGCATTCAAAAACCAACAGGGGCCATGCCCTTTGCCTTGGTCTATGGAGAAAATGCAGTATTACCAATTGAGATCAAGATTCCTACATTGCAAGTCTCTCTGAGAGGCCTCATCACGAATGAAAAAAAAAGAATATCCTGGCTACAAGAGCTTGAGTTACTGGATGAACATCGCAAGATGGCATTCGATCATCATCAAGCATACCAAAAGAGAATGTCTAAGGCCTATAACAAGAAAGTTAGACAAAGGGAATTTCAAGTGGGTGATCTCGTCCTAAGAGAGAACCCCAAAAATCAGCAGTAGTGGATCCAGAAAGGAAAATTTGAACCAAACTGGCTTGGTCCATACATTGTTACTGCAGCATTTGGGTAAGGCACTTACCAACTCTCCACCACTGAAGGAGAGCAACTCAAAGATTCGATCAATGCTCTTCACTTGAAGAAGTTCTACAATTGAGACATTCTCTACATGCTCATGTACATACTTATTGATCCTGAAAAAATTCAAAAAAATCATATATGGTCAAAATCCTAAAAATTGCAAAATGTCCTAAAAAAATGATCATCTTAGTGAAAACCTAGAAAATAGGCACTTTGATGTATCTATTATCTTGGTAAACAGGCACCTTGATAATACCAAAAAAATAGAAAATTTCAAAAAATACAAAAAAAATGAAAAGAGAAAAATACAAAAAAATCAAAAAAGAGAAAAGTACAAAAAAATTGGAAAAGAAGAAAAATGTGTCATTGATGAAAACCTAGTGAACAGGTGTCATGGTAGCAAAAATAGAATCTCTACCAAGATGGTGAAAACCTAGTAAATAGGTGCCTCTTGTTTCTGGAAGCTATATCTCATCTCAGCACCATTTGGTTTTGCATAGTTGCTTTTCGCTTTCTTGCTTTTCAGCTTTAGTTTTCCCGCTTCCCTGCTTAAATTTTGATTCTTGCTTTAGTCTATTTCCCACTTTGGTTTGATAGCTCATGCAATTGCTTTTAGTTCTCTTTGATATTTTCCTTGACTCTTCATGGATTGGAACTAGTCACACTTGGGGGCATCTCCTTGGTCTAGGGGGGGCATTATCCTATCATTTTTGGAGACACTTTCTTGCATCAGTCACCAGTGGTTCTCGCTGCGTCTGCCTATTGATGCCTAGCTATTTTGAAACTTCTCTCCTTGAGGGTCTCTCTCATATTAGTCACCAGTGGTTCTCACTATGTTTTCCTACTAATACCTAGCTCTCGCTTGGATCTCTCTTCTTGAGGATCCCCCGTACATCAGTCACCAGTGGTTCTCACTGTGTCTGCCTGCTGATGTTTCGCTAGTATCTTGAGATCTCTCTCCTCAAGGATCTCTCTTGTATCGGTCACCAACATCTCTTGCTACATCTACCTACCAATACCTCATTAGCTCTCTGATTCTCTCTTCAAGACAATTTCTCACACCAATCACCAGTGGTTCTCACTACGTCTGCCTACTGTCACCATCCTGTTGAGACTCCTCATGTTGTATTCTTTCGATCCGACTTCAATCCGCTTGAACACAAACTTAAACAAAAAATAAAACTATTTGTGTGGTTCTCTAAAGCATGATGAGCTTTCTTTCCTTTTGTGTGCTTGTTCTTTTCTTTATCATTCCTCCTCGAGCAACTCAAAGACGTCTATCTTGACTGAGAGAAGCGAAGACTAGGGGCATGATCTTTTCTTTGCTTTCTGCTTGCTAGTTTAGTTCCAATTATCCAATAATTATATCTAAGAGGGGTGTCCATCTGTAAGATCCTTCATCTAGTATTGAATGGCCATGTGTACCTTGACTCCTTTTATATAGATGCTTTGGTGAGGTTGGTTCTTCTCCTTGTCTATTTTGAGTGATTTCTTTTTGCTACAAGTAAAATTGCAAACACTCATCCTGCTAAGTGAATGTAAGGGTCACTGCAAGCATTCTTTGGCAAAAGAAGGAACTCTCACGTGTCTGGTGTGTTTGTTTGCAAGAAAAATTCAAGACATTCTAGAAATTATGCTTTGATGCTTATGTTAACTTGCTAAATTAAAAGGAATAGCTATTCAGGTCATTCTGGCTTCTTGTGCCTTAATGCTTACACCTCATTCCAACAAATTTAAGACTTATGTCCTATTCATATTCTCATGATTGCAATGTTAGTGAGGATTGTATGGCATCTTGTGATCATCTCGTGCCTAAATGAACTTGATGATGATAATGCGATGAGTCCAACAACCAAGTTCTAGGGATTGCATATGTTCATTCTAGGCTTGCATCTAGCTTAGGCTTGCATCTGTTAGAATAACTAAGAGGGGGGTGAATCAGTTATCTAGTGCCCCAATACAAAATGTATAATTCAAAACAAATTCTCTAAATTCTACTTGTCGGTAAACACTAAATACTTTCACTGTTTGTGCTTTTATCAATTACCAGTCTAATACTTATAATAGTTTACCGATCAAATCTAACATGAAATATGCAAAGTATGATAACAAATAAATATCACAATCAACACATAACACAAGATATTTAACATGTAAACCTTGTAAAGGTAAAAACCACCTGGGACCGGCAACCCAAAATTGTTCACTCTTCTGAAGTGAGGTCAGTTAAGACCCAACCCTATTAAAGGTTACAAACACATTGTCAGGTGTGACCTTGTTAGAGGATTTTAGACTAGAAGTTATCATCCAACCAGCATTCACTATGGGGTTGATAGGATAACAATGTTCATTCTATGAATGATACATCATAAGACTTTCAGAGTCCACTTGGTTAAGAGATTTAAACTGTATACAATGGTTAAATGTGTAACAGTAAATGATCTAACTTAATACAACTTCAATTGTAGATTACATATCAATATTCAATCCATACAAATCCTTCTGATCAATATTTCACTTTAGATTCAATACTATATCAACTTACTATCTATCGGTAATTGTTCTCTGTAGCTCAGTAACTATTCTACAGCTCAGTTCTTACTAACCAGTATGATCAGAATGCATGAAAGCTTGTTCACACAATACTCCTGCAGCTTCTACTTCTTCCGGCATATTTCATAAAGAAATTTTGTTCTCTTATATAGATGAGTAAATCATTTTCTTCTCCACCATCGGATTTTTTTTCTTAACCTCATTCATAGATTTTTCTGCTTCAAACTTTCTCGGTACTTGTGTCAATAACACATTTCAATCTTCTTTATTAGATCTTTCCTAAATTTTGTCAACCGTCAATCTTTGTAACAAACATTATCTGTTACCTCAATTTTATTCACTTGCCAGCTCATCAATCTTATCAGTTAAACTAATCATTTGATTCATTCTGTTCTACTCAGTTAACAAAAAAATGCATTGGTGAACATAGCTCGGTTAATACTACAGTCGGTATACACTACACTCTGTCAGTGTATACTAGAAATGCTTCATTTACCGACAACACTGCTTTGTGTCTTTCAACTCCATACTTCATCATAGATGAATGCAACATAGTAAAGTCAATATCATTGTATCATAGACTCATCAAAAAGTTACTCAATGTGTTCCTTATCCTCATCTTTCATGTACATCTTTCCTTATGTAAATTTCTCTGTTCTTCATCTCTTTCACCTTTCTTCAGATGTCTCGGTATAGTAACTTACAAGCTAAGTGTTGTCAAACTAGTTGACATCAATGACAACATAATACTGATTTAATCATATTACATATTTAATCAGCAACTCCTCAGTGATCTTGTAATCACAGATTCTTCAATTAGATTCCAAATCAGTTGTAGTCCAACAACATCTTCATTCTAAGCTTGCATTTGAGATGATATCTCGGTGCTCTCATGATTGTTTTCTTCTGGGTCTCTTCATCAAAGGTTCTCATCTTTTGGCTCAGGTTCATCTTGGCTGCACAAGTGTTCGATCCTCACTCTCGATCTTCAAACATCCTTTTTTGGTTAGTACCTATTATATATTGTGACAATCCTGCATGAGATGATTAGTACCATATACATTTCATATCCATTGCATTGCATTTACATTCATAAACTCATTTTCATCCATACATTTGCATATACATGTGCATCCACTATAAGCATAACTCAAATGCTTCATTATACATATGCATACATTCTATCCATCTATCACTACATTTCACATTGCATATTCATAAAAGAAAACATGTGCATTTCATACATCTTTATCCATACATCTAAGCATCTAGGAAACATCTCATAAAACATCAATATTAAAGCAATATATCAACAAGTACAATGATATCAAAACTTGATCTCATATATAACGGTCTCGATCCAATGTCATGTACAAAAGAGGAGGGTGCTACTTGAGCACAGTATCAAAAATAGGCTACAATATACAAGTATATCAAAAATGTGCTAATTATGTCCATCACCACCTGGAGAAGGTGGTGGCGGTGGTCCTTGTGTTGGTGCCTGTTGTGGTGGTCTCTAATGAGGGGGCATCGGTCTTAGTGGGGGTTCCTATGGTGGTGCCAATGGAGGTGCATGTGGAGCTCCAGCATACTCAGAAAATGGTGGTACCTACTCTGCTAGATCCGAAATGACTCCGCAGTAAGCTACATAATAATAAGCTACTTGAGCAGCCTCATATCTTGTCTCAATCCTCAACCATGCTAGATCCTCTCGTAGCTTCCTAATCTTAGCATCTCTATCAGCTACGTGGGTCTCCTCTCTGATGAATCCTGTATGGTAGTCATCTCGCTCCTACTAGACTTGCCTCACTCTCTCATGGCTCTTCCTAAGAGCCTCCTACAACTGTGGTGCCCCTAACAGAATATTTGGCATATCAGTATCATCCACTGGAGGAGTTTTCTATGATGAATCTCTTGTTCGCTTCCTGGTGGACCTCTGTTGGGCTCCACTACTCCCAGCTCCTGCATCAAATCCCATAGTCCTGGCTGGGATGCTAGTCTATCCAGATCTAGGCCTCAACACTCTCTACTATTGTTCCTATGGCCCCTGCTACACCTACTGCTACTGTGCAACCTGCTACTGTACAGGCTGCTGAATTGGTACCTACTGCTGAACTGGTACCTACTAAACTGGTACCTGCTACTGTGCTCCTATGCAAACAAGATCAATAAATTTGGGATGTGGTCATGCTAACAGGTGCTCTTTGTATGCAGGCATCATCCCTACATTGGTGACATCCACCATGCAGTCCCATCATGCAGCTGGAATGCATGCCTCTATCACACATTGCCTTGGATCAAGTCTCACATGCCACTCCTCCTCATTGGCAAAGTGGGCATAGGGGCAGTACTCCTAAGAGATATCATATTGTCTCCCAAACTGGCGTAGGACCCATGTGACAAGGAAGTGCTCAATGATGGTAACACTACATCCTTTCATTGGATGAGACATGAACATGTGAGACAACTCCCAATGAGCATCATCCCAAGGCTCAGTGGCAACCCAAGGTCTCTAGACTATAGCTACCATGTCATCAAGCTGCCCTCGCCACCGCTCCATCTTACCTAGCAAAGGCTGAGTCATTGGACCTGCGTACCTATATATATATGGCTCCAACGCCTGCCGTGTATCATGATATATCAGTCTACAAATAGGGAGATGCTCCTAGTTCCAAATCTACAAGACAAAGACTCCTATCACCATCATCCTCGCGTTGCAATATACTATCTCATGCATCTCATGGAACATATGGGCTAGCATACACTCACCCCATCTAAATCTAACTATAGGTCTGGCCAGCATCCTTTACAGCATCATCCCCCAACTACACTATAAACTATGCTGACCTCAATCTGGAACAAGGTAGCAGCTCAGGAACATAGCTAGAACCACCATGCATGGGTGAGCACCATCGTACCTTCTGATCAGATCATCCCAAGAGATGGCCCAGCCCATCACTAGATCATCTCAGAAGATAGTCCTCAATGCTACTATACCTTGCCTCGACTATGTATCATACTCTACTCGAGTACCATGAATGGGTATCCACAAGATCCTGTATATATCCTTAGGAGTCACAGTCATCTCCCCATCGGCAAATGAGAAGTGTTCATCTCCGAATGGAAATGCTCTACAAGTGCACCAAGTAGACCATGATTTACCTGAATGTCAGGTATATCACATAGATATCCTAATCCCAAAGCATCAATGTGTGCACTCTCTGCATCCGTCAGTCTCTAAACTAATGTGGTAATGACAGGATGGTGTGATCGGAAGGCAACATCTTGGAAGTCAACCTGCAAAGCAAGTGACGACATAGATCAGTATCTCAATATGATGGTTTTCAAAACAACAACAACCACAAATGCACAAGGCATCTATCCTAGACATGACTCTATGACACTCTACTTGGCTGATTTTATGAAAATTCAAAAAAATTTGGCAAAGATTTTTTACAACACTGCAACATTTTCTCGCACGAGGAAACTATTCTTTCGCATGAGATAGGACTCATTCTTGCGCGAGTAGGAGAAATTTTGCACAAGACCAACTTTTAGCTCGTGCGAGCTTCCAGATGGACACTAGGTGAAGAAACCCTATCTGATGTGAGGAAACCACTTCCTCACGTGAAAAGAGATCTAGGCCAGCGCGAGGAAACTACTTCCTCACGTGGGATTGGAAGAACATGTCCTAAACTATGCTAGATCTACCCTAAATCGACCTAGAAAGTAGTACAAATTGAAATGCAAGGAGGTTTATCGACTACTTACAGGTGCTTCATACTCTTGTGGCTGGGCATGTCATGAGGAGTGCTCAAATTGATGCATATGCAGTGGAAGGCCCTCCATTTCTCTCTCAAAGCTCAAATCACAAGAAGACAAAGATGAATAATGATTTGAAAATGACCCCTCCAAGCCTTATATAGCTTTTTGACCTAATTTTTGAGAGTGCTCTGTTTTGTGTGAAAATTGCACCCTTGGCTAAATCGACTTCTTTCAATCCATTTTTAGGATTGAAATCAAAATCTAACATCTCTAGATAGCTCAAAATTGTGTTTTAAATTTTGGGACCCTTTGGGATCAGAAGCTTGTGCAGTCAGTCTTCTGGCATCATTTTCCTACCAGACTTTCATCTCATCATCTTTCTCTTGAGATCTTAAATCTTTTCATCAAAGTTGACTCTAGTCAAATTTGGTCAACCATGGTCAACCATGGTCAAACTCAGTCAACAGGACCTCCCGATCACTCCAAATTGCTTCTGCAGCTTCTTGAATCTAATCTAATTGCTTCTGCTCTACAACCTCTTGTTGTCAATCATCCTTCTAATATGTCATCTTTCAATTTCACTCCCGAGGGGGTAGGATGATTGCATCATTTGAATCTTATCGAACCAGTCTCATTTTAATCTGATCTGAATCAAATTCCTCACTACTTGAGGCATCTCATCACTAGGGGCATCTTCATGCCTCACATCTTGCTATCTAGTCATCTATCTCTTAGGTATCTGAGCAATCTAACTCAGATCCTCAAGGATCAAGCTTCATTCTATAGATGGTTCTCAAAATCTATCAGGTATTGGGGCAATCTAACAGTAATTATTGGGAGTCAAGCTTTGTTATGGAGATGGCTCTCAAAATCTCTTTTGGACTATTATCTGGGCAATCTAACCTAGGTCTCGAAGGGCTAAGCTTCATATTGGAGCAATCTAACCCTGATTCTTGAGATCAGTCCTAAATCTACATCTCTCACCAATGGGCATTGGGGCAATCTAACCCTGATCCCTAAAACCTGAATCTCATTCTGGGTATTGGGATAATCTAACCCCGATTCCAATCTTCTCTCAAGACCATTGTCTTCGCAATCTAACTTAGACTTCAGAAAATCATGCTTTGATCTATTCGGTGTCTTGACATCCTAACCTAGACTTTTGAATCTCTCATCATCTATCACATCAAACTACTCTTTGAATCAACGTGTTGCTCACACATCAATTTAAAGAGGGTCAAATGTAATACCCCAAAATTGGCACCTAATAAATTCAATCATTTTTGGTGCATTTTCTTCAAATTTACATCTTCAAAGTCCTACTTCACTAGGTAATTTTCTCTCTCTGACCTGACTTAATTTGACTTGATGTCAATTGCAATAACCCTAAATTGCATTAATCAAATACTATAATTAATTCCTAAGTCTTTGACTTTATTAGCTAAATTACCCCTATGATAAATTAATTTAATTCTAAAGTCCTAAGTGCTTTAAATTAAATTAAATAAAACCACCCCCTTTTAGCTAATACCCATAAAAGGAATTAATAAATTACTTGATTATTTAAATGGACACTCTTATTTGAAATAATTTAAGATATTCAAAAGGTCTCCATATGTGGCAATAAACATTCTTTTAATTAAGCAATTCATGTTTTTTTGTCTCAATCGAGAATGAAGGGTCAACCGTTTTGAATCAAGAAACTCTTCATTCCTCTTCTAGGTTTGTCTATTTAATGAACCTCTTTTCTTCATTCGAAGGAGGGCAATTTGGAGAGTAACTAAACTATAGCATTTTTTTATCTCAATCAACTCAAAGCTTTTTATTGCATATTAGTGTAATTTCTCATTTTAGAATAATAGCATTTCCATATTAACTAGTTTTTCTTATATGTTTTTAGATTAATCTTCATTTCCAAGCTCTTATATTAAATCTACAATTTCATTCCTAGCTTACATCTTGCATCTCCATATTTCTTTCAAAGCATTTTAGACTAAGTTGCACTCATTTCTAGATTAATTTTATTATTGTTCATCTCTTCATAGCTTTCAAAATCCTCCATTGTAGTACCGATCTTATGGTTGTTGGCTCTCATTCTGAGAGTAAATCAGACACCTCATCTACATAGGAGGCAATAGGTTTCTTCACCAATGAATTTCAAATTGAGTAATTCATACTCTCTTTTTTAATTCAATTGTGAGTAATGACTATGTTGTGTGTGTAGTTGGATTAGAGGTTCACATTCGACTATACATAATACCCACTTGGTGCCAATCATATTTTTGTCTTTAGGCCTTAAAACCAATTCCCAAGTGTTGTTTTTTTTTAATCTTCTCTAGTTCTTCCTTCATGGAAATGATTCATTATTCATCTCTTCATGCCTCCTCTGTGCATTGTGGTTCTACTTGAGAAATCAAGCAGATCTAGCATTTGTAGATTGTGACCTTCTCTATTTTCAATCTTTTTCTAGTTTGTTTGTTGCTATCACAAATGATCTGATCCTTAGGATGATTTATTATAACATATTTGGGTGTTGTTTGTTCCCTTAATTCCACACTTATGCCATTGTCAATTTCCAAAACATCATGGGATGCTTCATTCTCACTTTCTATTGTCTGCCTATTGTTCTGATTTGTACTCATGTTTTCAAAAGAAATCTCATAGGGGTTAGGGCCACAATATTTTTCTCTAACTTGAAACTTTTCATCTACTCTTACATTAGCACTTTCAATCAACTTCCTAGTTCTTAGATTGTAACATCTATAGGCTTTACTTTTAGTATAGTATCCAAGGAATAATCCTTCATCACTTCTAGCATCAAATTTTCCTATACATTCATCTCTCTTAATGTAGCATTTACAAAAATTCTGGAATAACTAACAGTAGGTGTCTTACCATACCATAACTTAGATGGTTTCTTTCATGTACGTTCTCTAATTTGTACTCTATTTATTGTATATACAAGTTGTATTTACTTCTCTCTAATGAATATGTGGGACCTTTCCTTCTAACAACAGTGTTCTTATAGCATCAAGAACTATTCTATTTCTTCTTTCAGGAACACCATTTTTCTGTGGTGGCCTAGGTGCTGAAGTCTACCTCATATTACCATGTTCTTCACAAAAGGTATTGAATTCATGTGAATTGAATTCTCCACTTCTATTTGATCTTAAACATTTTATCTTTAAACCTATCTCATTCTCAACTTTTGCCTTGAAGAACTTGAAAGTTTCAAATAATTTTGATTTTTCTCTAAGAAATCCTACCCACATCATTCTAGAGTAGTCATCAATGAATATAATAAAGTACATGTTGTTAGAATAACTGAGAGGGGGGTGAATCATTTATCCAGTGTCCCAAATCAAAATGTATAATCCAAAATAAATTCTTTAACTTCTACTACTCGGTAAACATAAAATACTTTCACTGTCTGTGTTTTTACCGATTATCAGTCTAAAACTTATACTAGTTACCGATCAAATCTAACATGTAATATGAAAAGTATGATAATAAAAAAATATCACAATCAACACATAACACAAGAGATTTAACGTGGAAACCCTGTGAAGGGAAAAACCACCTGGGACCGGCAACCCAAAATTGTTCACTCTTTTGAAGTGAGGTCGGTGAAGACCCAACACTGTTAAAGGTTACAAAATACACTATTAGGTGTGACCTTGTTAGAGGATTTTAGACCAGAAGTTATCATCCAACTAGGAGTCACTCTGGGGTTGACAGGATAACAATGTTCATTCTATGAATGAAACATCAAAAGACTTTCATAGTCCACTTGGTTAAGAGATTTGACTATGTACAATGGTTAAATATTTAACAGTAGATGATTTTTCGTGAAACAACTTCAATTGCAATTTACAGATCAATGTTCAGCTCATTCAAATCTTTCTGATCAATATACCACTTCAGATTCAATACTATATCAACTTACTGTTCGTCAGTAATTACTCTTTGTAGCTCGGTAATTATTCTGCAGCTCAGTTCTCACTAACCAGTATGATCAGAATGCATGAAAACTCCTTCACGTGATAATTTTATAGTATCTTCTTCTTCCGGCTCTTTTTCAACAATGAAACCAATGTCTCTTATATAGACGAGTAAATTGTTTTCTTTTCCTCCATCAAACTTTTCTGCTTAATCTCATTCATAGATTTTTCCACTTTAAGCTTCCTCGGCTGATGTGTCAGTAATACATTTCAATCTACTCCATTAGATATTTCTTGAATTATGTTAGCGGTCGATCTTCATAACAAACCTTATCTGTTACCTCAATTTCATACACTTTACAACTCATCATTTTATCAACTAAACTAATCATTTAATTCCTTTTTGTTTTGCTCGGTTAACAAAGAAATGCATTGGTGAACACAAGCTTGGTTAATAATACTCTCGGTATACACTACACTCCGTCAGTGTATACTGAAATGCTTTATTTACCAACAACATGGATTTGTGTCTTTCAGCTCTATTCTTCATCATAGATGAATGCAACATAATAAAGTCAATTTCATCAAATAATAGACTCATCAACAAGTTACTCAGTGTATTCCTTATCCTCATCTAACATATACATCTTCCTCATGTAGATATTTTTGTTCTTCATCTCTTTCTCCTTTCTTCAGATGTGTTAGTATAGTAACTTACAAGATAAGTATTGTCAAGCTAGTTGACATCAATGACAACATAATACTGATTTAATCATCTTTCATATCTAATCATCAACTCCTCAGTAATCTTAAATTATGAATTCTTCATTCAAGTTCTAAATCAGTTGTAGTTCATCAATCTCTCCCTTTGGCATTGATGGAAACTCAAGTAATATGAAGTGTACCATACACATACCAAACACGTATTCTACAACTCTATAATCAAATGTTGTACAATCTCTCCCTAGCTTAATATGTTTAATCACTATGTTACTCAACAGCATTATAAAATACAGCTTTTTCATTCTATAGATATAATCTTTTCAGCTCTCAGGTTCCTATTTCTTTCTTTCTTTTAGATTTTCTCTCCCTTAGATAGTTCTAATCGGTGCATATCTCTCCTTTTCCTTTTCATATTATTTATCTCTCCCTTTGATAGCAATGCCAAAGAAACAAATAAACAATCATCTCTTGTAGTAGCTAAGTAACTCTCTATTGTCCATTACATTCTATGTATCTTAGTATACTGATATCCCAATCTGTTTCAGTTCTTCAAACTTAATCACAACCTTGAACAATATCCAAAGTGTGAACTATGCTACATCAACATGTGTGATCTTCTAATAAGTTTAAGCTGATGCAACATCTAGATCACATTAGTGACCAATAGATAGGGGACAAACCCCAAGTCTAGTCCTCAAATATTCAAATGTGTCCTTCGGTAGAGGCTTTGTAAAAATGTCTGCAAGTTGTTCTTTAGATGTAACAAATTCTAACTTCACTTGCTTCTCTTGCACTTGCTCTCTTAAGTAATGATACTTAATTGATATATGCTTTGTCTTAGAGTGCATGACTGGATTCTTTGAAATATTAATAGCACTTGTGTTGTCACAGCATATAATCATCGGGTAAGTGATTACCTCATTCATTCCTTCCAACACTTGCTTGATATATGAAATTTTTGAACAATTAGTAGCAGCAACAACATACTCTATTTCAACTGTAGACTGAGAAATACAAGCCTGATTTTTACTTGTCTAGGTTACAAGTCTTTCACCAAAGAAAAATACTCCTCCGATGGTACTTTTTCTGTCATCCACATTTCTAGCCCAATCAGCGTCGGTATAAACCTTCAACTCAAACTTACCTTTCTTAGGATACCATAATCAATAATCCTCTATCTTTTTCAGATATCTTAAGATCCTTTTAGTAGCAATCATGTGTGATTCTCTAGGGTTAGTAGAATATCTAGCAACAATTCCCACAACATGTGATATATCTGGTCTACTGTGAACTACATACATTAGCTTACCATCATAGATCGGTAAAGTGTCTGGTTTACCTCTGTAATTTCATCTTCCTTTGTCAATTTACTTCCAGTAGCCATTGGTGTTCCTACAGCTTTAGCATCTTCCATGCCAAATGTCTTCAAGACTTCCTTTATGTACTTAGACTGTGTGATGAATATCTGATCACTCTGTTGAATCACTTGTAATTTGAGAAAGAATTTAATCTCTCCAAACATAGACATTTCAAACTCATTCCTCATGTCATCAGAAAAATATTTACATACATGATCTTGACCTCCAAAAATAATATCATCAACAAAAATTTCAGCAATAATAATAGTGTCATCAGTATCACCTTTCATGTACAAATTGTTGTTCTCACTAATTCTCACAAATCCAATACTTAACAAGTAAGTATGCAGTCTTTCATACCATGCTCTCGGTGCTTGTTTCAAACCATATTAATCTTTGTGTAGTCTACATACCATGTCTTTGTTGTCTAGATCAACGAATCCTTCAAGTTGTTCTATGTAGATCTCTTCTTCAAGTATACCATTCAGAAATGCTGACTTCACATCCATTTGATAAACCTTAAATTTCTTGTGTGTAGCATATGCAAGTATCATTCTAAGTCCTTCCAATATAGCAATAGGTGCAAATGTCTCACCATAGTCAATACCTTCTTCCTGTGCATATCCCTTGCATACCAATCTAGCTTTATTTCTTGTCACCTCACCATTTTCATTCAGCTTGTTTCTGAATATCCATTTAGTACCAATAACATTCTTATATTTAGGTTGTGGTAGTAAGGACCAAGTTTTGTTTTTCTCTATTTTTTCTATCTCCTCTTTCATTGCATTAACCCATTCTTCATTTTCTAATGCAATTTTCACATTTTTTGGTTCAAATTCACAAACTAGACATGTACCTTGTCTTGCTTTGCTTCTTGTCTGCATGCCAGCTTGTCTGTCTCCAATAATTTGTGTCTCAGGATGATGTCTTCTGACAAAACTAGCCAGTACTCAGTTTCTTCTTTCTTGTTCATCCTATTCAGGTTCATGTGCTTTCTCAGTAGCACCATCTTGTTCGTCGGTTTCCCTTTCCTATTCCTTGAGGTTATTTTCCTATTGACCGGTTATCACAGGTTGCAACTTCGGTAGATAGTCAGGAAGTTCAATGTAAGTGAATCTACCATAGTCTTCTAGTTCCTTTCTTTCTTCTATGTTCTTGTCATCAAACTCATCAACACGGACATTAGTACTTTCAATCATCTTATTTGTAACCTTATTCAGACATTTGTATGCTTTACTCTTAATATAATATCCTAAGAATATTCCTTCATCACCTTTAGAATCAAATTTCCCATTTCTCTCATCTTTCAGAATAAAACATTTGCTTTCAAAAATCTTGAAATAACTTACAGTAGGTTTGTGTCCAAACCATAGCTCATAAGGTGTCTAGTTGGAGTCCTTCAGTTGTACTTGGTTAAGCACATATACAACTATGTTGATAGCTTCCCTCTAATATGTCTGAGCAATATTCTTTTGTATCATCAGTGTTCTAGCATAGTCAATGATTGACCTGTTCCTTCTTTCAGCAATCCCATTTTTTTGGTGTGTCCTCGGTGTAGAGACCTATCTCTTAATACCATGCTCAATAAAAAAATTAGTAAATTCATCAGAGATAAATTCACCTCCTCTATCAGATCTTAAGCATTTAATTTATTTTCTAGTTTCTTTTTCTACCTTTTCCTTATACCACTTAAACATCTTGAAAGCTTCATATTTCTCTTTCAAGAACATAACAATCATCAGTCTAGTATAGTCATCAACAAAAAGAATAAAGTATCTATCACCATAATGTCTTTGAGTTCTCATAGGACCACATAGGTTGGTATGAACCAACTCAAGTATCTTCTTTATTGAGTATTCTTTGCTCTTAAAACTATACTTAGTCATATTACCTTTCTGACATTCATGGCACATAGCATGATCTAGTTTTGACAAGTTAGGCAACCCTCTAACTCTTTTCCTCTTACTAATCTTGATCATGTTATCAAAGTTCACATGACATAACCTCTTATGCCACAACCATGCATCTTCATCTTGCATTAATAAACAAGAAGACTGATCAATATCAAGATAAAATAGATTACCTCTGGATTGTGTACCAGTTCCGACAAGTCTTCCTCCATCATCATAGATTCTTACCTTTCTCCTCTCAAAAGAAAGTTGGTGGCCTGAGTTATTCAGCTGTGCCACACTTAAAAAATTATAATTCAATCCATCTACCCAATACGCATTTTCACATTTTATTCTATCATTAATTATCAGTGAACCTTTACCTCTCACCATACAAGGTGCATCATTTCCCATTCTAACAGATCCTCCATCATATTCATCAAGTAGATCAAATTTCTCTATATCACCACTCATATGATGTGTACAACCACTGTTTATGATCCATGTATCATTTTTGCTTACTTTAGAGATTAGTGTTGTTTCTTCATGTTTCTCTTCTTCCTCTGAATCAATTTTCATAGCAACAAATACTACTTCTACATCATCATCAATGTACGATTCAGATTCAAATTCTTCGGCTATGTAACATACCTTTTTCCCTTTGTCATAGCTATCTCAATTATCTATGTTATTGTGTCAATAGCCTCTATTGACTCTTCTCCCATAGCTTCCTTCCGATCGGTCTTTGGATCTATCATCATCTTTCTTATTCGAACATCTAGCAGGGATGTGGCCAACTTCTTTACAATTAAAACATGCTAAAGGTAACTTGCCTCTATACATTCCCTTACCTTTGGGCAATCTTCTGGCCATAAGAGCTTCAAGCTCATCAAGTTCATCATCATTATTACTATCACTATCATTATTCTTATCATTCCTGCTACTAGACTTACCAATCTTCAAAGAAGACATGAAAGCAGATTCAACAGAAGGTACAACACTATTGTCAAAATTATTCAATTCAAAAGTTGTAAGCTTACTGATAAGTGTGTCAAGAGTAAGGTTAGATGTAGCTCTTGTTTCATGAATTGCAGAGATCCTGATCGCATAAACTGGCAGCAAAGTTCTGAGAATCTTTCTTATCACTATTTCATCGTCAATAACTCCACTAGATGCTCTAATAGCATGTACTACCTCTTTTAGTCTATTTGTGTATTGCACAATGTTCTCACCTTCTTTCATCTTCATATCATCAAATCAACCTCTTAGGCTTTCTGCTCTGGCTCTCTTAACATTCACATCTCCACTGTATATTAGAGTCAGCTTGTCCCACATTTTCTTAGCAGTATCACAACCCTTGATTTCTTCAAATTTGGCATCGGTACAGGCAACAACAAGTTCCATCATACTAATATTGTGTTCATGTCTATCCTTCAGTTGATCAAGATTTAGGGGACCAGTGGTTGGTTCAATGTAGCCATTCTCCATTAGTTCTAGTACAGAATTCCCAATTCCAAATATGTGCAACTTCATCCAGCTTTGCCATACTGTGAAGTTATCTTTGTTCAACTTTGGTACTTCCCTCTTATACATCTTGTGACCTTTTTGCTAGAGTCCTTAAAACTCTATTTGAAGAAACCATAGCTCTAATACAAATTGTTAGAATAACTGAGAGGGGGGTGAATCAATTATCTAGTGTCCCAAATCAAAATGTATAATCCAAAATAAATTCTTCAACTTCTACTACTCGATAAACATAAAATACTTTCACTGTCTGTGTTTTTACCGATTGTTAGTCTAAAACTTATACTAGTTACCAATCAAATCTAACATGTAATATGAAAAGTATAATAATGAACAAATATTACAATCAACACATAACACAAGAGATTTAACGTGGAAACCCTGTGAAGGTAAAAACCACCTGGGACCGACAACCCAAAATTGTTCACTCTTCTGAAGTGAGGTCAGTGAAGACCGAACCCTGTTAAAGGTTACAAAATACACTATTAGGTGTGACCTTGTTAGAGGATTTTAGACCAGAAGTTATCATCCAACCAGCAGTCACTCTGGGGTTGATAGGATAACAATGTTCATTCTATGAATGAAACGTCAAAAGACTTTCATAGTCAACTCGGTTAAGAGATTTGACTGTGTAAAATGGTTAAATATATAATAGTAGATGATCTTCCATGAAACAACTTCAATTATAGTTTACAAATCAATGTTCATCTCATTCAAATCTTTATGATCAATATACCACTTCAGATTTAATACTATATCAACTTCTTGTCCATCGATAATTACTCTTTGTAGCTCGGTAATTGTTTTTCAGCTCGGTTCTCATTAACTAGTATGATCAGAATGCATGAAAACTCCTTCACACGATAATTCTACATTATCTTCTTCTTCCAGCTCTTTTTCAACAATGAAACCAATGTCTCTTATATAGACAAGTAAATCATTTTCTTTTCCTCCATCAAATTTTTCCGCTTAATCTCATTCATAGATTTTGTCACTTTAAGCTTCCTCGACTGATGTGTCAGTAACATGTTTCAATCTACTCCATTAGATCTTTCTCAAATTATGTTAGCCATCAATCTTCATAACAAACCTTATATGTTACCTTGATTTCATACACTTTACAACTCATCACTTTATCGGCTAAACTAATCATTTTAATTCCTTTCTATTTTGCTCAGTTAAAAAAGAAATGCGTCGATGAACACAAGCTCAGTTAATACTATGCTTTTTATACACTACACTCCATCAGTGTATACTAAAATGCTTTATTTACCAACAACACTACTTTGTGTCTTTCAGCTCTATTCTTCATCATAGATGAATGCAACATAATAAAGTCAATTTAATCAAGTCATAGACTCATCAACAAGTTGTTGTTAGAAAGTAAAGTCCACCAAGATAACTGCGAGGGGGGGGTGAATCAGTTATTAGATAATTATGACTTTTATCATCTTCAACTACATTAAACCATATAAGAAATATAATTACCAACCATAGAAAGATATTCATACACAATAACACAATGACACAAGATATGTTGACTAGGGAACCTCTTGATCAAAGAGTAAACCTCGGTGGGAATGATGCCCACAAAATATGCACTAATATGAATATTCCTTATGAGAGGATGGACTATGTTAGGAGTCTTATGAAATACATTTAGTACATATGAATCTTTGTTAGGAGATTTTGAATCCCTGTTAAAAGTTTCTAACCCGGTTAAGAGTTATAGAAGACAGAAGGACCCACTGCCCAAACAGCTTCAAAGTAAGATCACTTAACACACTATCCAAATAATCTTTGCATTACTCAATAGAATAATATGTTACCTATTCTCTAACTATGCCAAACCGCACTCACTGTTACATCAAATCTCAATTTCAAATCTCTGTACTTCGCATGTCTTCCTTCACACATTAGCTTTCATACTTAGCTCTTTTCTTCACTTCATGCATACAGCATCACAATTGCTGCTACCATTACACACTTTCACATTACAACTTCATGCTACTAGATAAAAATTACATTTTCACATTACAACAAGGAAATACATTCCTTCCTTTATACCACACTCAAATAATTACAAATGAGTTGGCATACAATTACAAAATTTTCCACACGCTACACCAAAATTACATAAAATTGTCAACTTCCAAATACAATAAATCTTCACTTGAGCAACCTCAAAGTCTATGCTATCATCCATGTCACTATCAATGTGTTGTTAACTTCCCTTTAACTGCACAAAACCAGATTCCATCCCGATTAGGAGATATCATCCGATTTCCACAAACCGCTACTCAAGAACACTGCCTGAACATTGCTTCCACCAAAATGATCATAACTTCCATGAATAAATGAATTATTATATTCACTCTTAACCATAGACATATGACATATCAAAGAGTATATCCTTAATGTCACATAGCTCCAACTATAATAACCCATGTACGCTAATCCAAACTCTATTTGCTTCTTTGCAAGTCTTCGGTAAATCATTATTTTGACATCAATGACAATCATAGTCATGAATGCAACAACAACTACTACAAAATGGCTACCAAACAATTTAGCATTCATTCCTAGCAATCTCCCCCATTGGCATTGATGGAAACATAGATGAAAAACATCCAATGTTCCAAAAATCCAATACTGCAACACTGCTTCTTCAAATCCTCTTCATCAATCAAATCTTGCTTCATTATCCTGTTCAGTTCTCTCATATTGTTTTTCATGCATACTTCTCCCCCATTGACATCAATGATAGAAATTCCATCACTAAGTCAACAACAAATCAATTTCAAAAGACACTTTTTAGAAAATACATTTACTAGAGTCCTCATGACTCAGCTCAGATACACATACTCCCCCATAGAGGAAGTACCAACATCCAGTCTAGAAGAAAGATAAGGCTCATATACTACTGGACGATAGCAACCAACTGCATCACTTCTCAAAAGCAGGCTGGGGAATAACCCCAAGCATACCTCTTAGATACTCAAATGTATCCTTAGGCAAAGGCTTTGTGAATATATCTACTATCTGCTCCTTTGTACTTATGTTCTCAAGTTTGACTTCTTTTTCAGCAACTTTCTCTCTTACAACATGATACTTAATGTCTATATGTTTTGTCTTAGAATGTAATACAGGATTCTTAGACATACTAACTATACTGGTGTTATCACAATGTATAACAACAGGTTCAAAAAAATTTATTCCAATATCCTTCAACATCTGCTTCATCCAAATTATCTGATTTCAATTGTTTGCTGCTGCTACATATTCTGCTTCTACTGTGCTTTGTGAGATACAATTCTGCTTCTTGCTTAGCCAAGAAACTAATCTTCCTCCAAGGAAAAATACTCCTCCACTGGTGCTTTTCTTATCATCAACACTGCCTCCCCAATCAGCATCTATATATGCACATAGGGTAAAATCATCAGAATTTTCATACCATAATCCATAGTCCATTGTGCCTCTTAAATATCTCAGTATCCTCTTTACTGCTGCAAAATGTGATTCTCTAGGTTCATCTTGAAATCTTGCTACAATTCCAACTGAATGTGCTATATCAGGTCTTGTATGAGTCAAATACTACAATCCTCCAATCATAGATTTGTATTTCTTCTGTTCTACTGCAGGAGTCTCATCCGTGCTAGATAACTTATGTCTAGTCACCATAGGTGTTCCAACTGGTTTACAATCCTCCATTCCAAATCTTTTCAACAAGTCATTCAGGTACTTTGTCTGACTTACAAAGATACCATCATTGTTTTATGTTATCTATAATCCCAAAAATTATTTCATTTCACCTATCATACTCATTTCAAATTTAGTCTTCATTTCATCAGCAAATTTGTCACTAGCTTCATCTTCTCCTCCAAAGATAATGTCATCAACAAAAATAACTATAACTAACAAACCATGTTCAATTTATTTTATGTACAGATTGATATCATCTATACCTTTTATAAATCCCACCTTTAACAAATACTTATCCAGTCTTGCATACCAAGTTCTAGGTGCTTGTTTAAGTCCATATAAAGCTTTCTTTAATTTACATACCATGTCTCCTTCTTGAGTTAAAGGAAAACCTTCAGGCTGCTCAATGTAGACTTCTTCTTCCAATTCTCCATTCAGAAATGTTGACTTCACATCCATCTGATACACTTTGAATTTTTTGTAAGCTGTATATGCTAAAAACATTCTTACTGCTTCAATTCTTGCAACAGGTGCAAAGGTTTCTTCATAGTCAATTCCTTCTTGTTGTGAGTAACCCTTACATACCAATCTTGCTTTGATTCTCACTACTTCTCCTTTTTCATTCATCTTGTTTCTAAATACCCATTTAGTTCCAATAACATTATTGTCTTTAGGTCTAGGGACCAATTCCCATGTCTTGTTCTTTTCAATCTGATCTAGTTCTTTCATAGCATTAGTCCAACTTTCATCTTCACAAGCTTCATTAGTTGTCTTAGGTTCAATTTGAGAAATCAAACATAACTATCCTTGTGCCTTATTTCGAGTAAGAACTCCTCTTTTGATGCTCCCAATAATTTGTTCAAAAGGATGGTTCTTTAGCAAACTCTTGCTAGGTGTCATTGTCTCAGATCTTTCTTTAGATTTAGGTTCTTCAATAACTTCACTGTGGCTTTCATTCAACAAATCACTGTTAGTTTCATAAAATAATTCAGTAGTTCTAGTATTAGGCTTAGGATGAGTTTCTTCATCAAATTCATAATCAAGCATTCTTTCCTGAATTTTGAACTTTTCATCAACTTTAACATTTGCACTCTCAACAATAGTCTTAGTTCTTTTATTAAAACATCTATATGGTTTGTTTTTCAAAGAATATCCAAGAAATATACCTTCATCACTTCTAGGATCAAACTTTCCTATATCATCATCTCTCTTTATATAACATTTGCTTCCAAAAATTCTAAAATACTTAACTGAGGGTGCATGTCCAAACCATAATTCATAAGGTGTCTTGTTTGTCTCCACTCTGATTTGTAATCTGTTCATTGTGTATATGTTGTGTTCACTGCTTCTCTCTAGAATATCTTTGCCAAATTATTTTCAAACAACATAGCTCTTGCTGCTTCAGTCACTGATATGTTCCTTCTTTCTGCAATGCCATTTTGTTCAGGTGTTCTAAGGGTTGAATACTATCTTTTAATGCCATTTTCTTCACAAAAGTTGTTAAACTCTCTAGAAGTAAATTCTCCATCTCTATTAGATCTTAAACATTTAATCTTCATTCCCGATTCATTCTCAACTATATTCTTAACAATCTTAAAATTATCAAATGCTTCATATTTTTCTTTAAGAAATGCAATCCACATCATTCTTGTAAAATCATCAACAAGAATCATAAAATATTTTTCTCCATATAATCCTCTAATCCTGGTAGGACTACTCAAATCTGTATGAACAATCTCCAACTTCTCTGTAGATGTAAACTTCTTACTAGGAAAAGAACTTCTCTTCAGTTTAGCCATTACACATTCTTTGCAAATCATGTTAGTAGGCTTCATAATTCTAGGTAAATCTCTTACTGCAAGTGTAGTACTTACTTTCACAATGTTATCAAAGTTTATATGACAAAAACCTTATATGCCATAACCAACTATCATCAATTTTAGTAATCAAACATGTCATCTCAGTAGGATTCAGATGAAATACATTACCTCTAGTTCTAGATCCAATTCCAATCAGATTTCCATCTTTATCCTTTATCACACAAGTTTTCTCAGTAAACCAAACTTGATATCCCTTATCAACTAACTATCCAACACTCAAAAGATTATGTTTCAATCCATCCACAAAATAAACATCATCAGTATTAGTCTTTCCATCAAGATTAATAGATCCTATACCTTTAATCAAACAAGGTGCATTGTTTCCAACTCTAACTACTCCACCATCATATTCATTCAACTTTATGAACTTTTTCATGTCTCCAGTCATATGATGTGAACAACCACTGTCTATAATCCAATCAACTTTCTTTTCAACTTGAGAAACTAAGGCTTTTTCTTCCTTAACATCAGATTCAGGATTTTCTTCTTTAATTGCTACAAATCCTATGTCATCATTATTCTCAGTATCACTTTCACTTAAAGTTCTTTCTATACTAGCTTCAAGATCTTCATCATTAGCATAATAACATTCCTTAGATCTTCTAGGTTTGAAATTTCTTCTGTAATATTTAACTCTCTTAGGACATTTAGATGCAAAATGACCATATTCTTAACAAATCCAACATTAAAAAATTTTCTTACCGTCTGGTTCTCTTTTCACAAGCAAGGCAATACCTTCTTCAATCTTCTTGTCTTCTTCATTTCTAGATCTGCTGCTGCCAGCATAATCTCCACTCACACTAATGCTTCTTGACAAAGTAGGGTGAACACTAAGAGCACTAAATGCTATCTCCATTCTAGGTAAGTCTCCTGATAATCTCAGGTTCATTTATGTTGCTTCCAATCTTCCAAGAAGAGTCTCTCTTGTCAAGTTTGTTGTACAAGGTATGACTTGTTCAATCATCTGTGTTGTCTGCTTAAATACAAGAGTCAATGTCCTTAGAATTTTCCATATCACTTCATTCTTTGTCTTTGTTCCTCCATAATATTTTATACCTAAAATGATTTCTGACATTCTACCAATATAACTTCTAATAGATTCATCTTCCAACATTCTTATATCTTCAAATGCACATATCCAATTATGTAATCTAACTCTTTTTGCATGTTCATCACCTTCAAAAGTAGAGTGTAAAGCATTCCAAATTTCATGAGATTTTTTCAAATATTTTACCTGACTGTACTCATTCTCTGGTAGTGCTGTCAAAAGTGCTTCTCTTGCAAGTATGTTACACATGAATAGATCTCTCTCTTTCGCAATACATGTTTCAAGATTGTCCTCTTCAATGATAGTCTTATTATTCTCTGTAATCAACCAATAACCTGATCCTAAACATAATAGGTGTGTCTTCATCTTTTCTTTCCAGTTGTCAAAATTTACTCCATCAAACTTAGGGCTTTCTTTCCTAAAATTTGTCATGGATCTCCTTAAGCTATTAAACTTCTCTTTCAAGGACCTACTGCTCTGATACCAATTGTTAGAAAGTAAAGTCCACCAAGATAACTAAGAGGGGGGATGAATCAGTTATCAGATAATTATAAATTTTATCATCTTCAATAGCATTAAACCACATAAGCAATATAATTACCAACCATAGAAAGATATTCATACACAATAACACAATGACACAAGATATGTTGACTAGGGAAGCTCTTGATCAAAGAGTAAACCCCGGTAGGAATGATGCCCACAAAAGATGCACTAATATGAATATTCCTTATGAGAGGATGGAATTTGTTAGGAGTCTTATGAAATACATTTAGTACATAGGAATCCCTATTAGGAGATTTTGAATCCCTATTAAAAGATTCTAACCCGGTTAAGAGTTATAGAAGACAGAAGGACCCACTGCCCAAACAGCTTTAGGGTAAGATCACTGAACACACTGTCCAAATAATCTTTGCATTACTCAATAGAATAATATGTTAACTTTTCTCTAACTATGCCAAACCACACTCACTATTACATCAGATCTCTGTACTTCGCATGTCTTCCTTCACACATTAGCTTTCATACTTAGCTCTTTTCTTCACTTCATGCATACAGCATCACAACTTCATGCTACTACATAAAAATTACATTTTCACATTAAAACAAGGAAATACATTCCTTCCTTTATACCACACTCAAATAATTACAAATGAGTCAGCATACAATTACAAAATAAAAGTTTCCACACGCTACACCAAAATTACATAAAACTATCGACTTCCAAATACAATAAATCTTCACTTGAGCAACCTCGAAGTTTGTTCTATCATCCACATCACTATCAATGTTTTTTCAACTTCCCTTTAACTATGCAAAACTAGATTCCATCCCGATTAGGAGATATCATCTGATTTCCACAAACCGCTACTCAGGAACACTGCCTAAACACTGCTTCCACCAAAATGATCATAACTTCCATGAATCTATGAATTACTATTTGCACTCTTAACCATAGACATATGAAATATCAAAGGGTATATTGTCAATGTCACATAGCTCCAACTACAATAACCCACGTGCACTAATCCAAACTCTGTCTGCTTCTCTGCAAGTCTTCGATAAATCATTGTGTTGACATTAATGACAATCATAGTCATGAATGCAACAACAACTGCTACAGAATGGCTGCCAAACACTTTAGCATTCATTCCTAATAGTTACTTAGTGTATTCCTTATCCTTATCTAACATATACATCTTCCTCATGTAGATATTTATGTTCTTCATCTCTTTCTCCTTTCTTCAGATGTGTCGGTATAGTAACTTACAAGATAAGTATTGTCAAGCTAGTTGACATCAATGACAACATAATACTGATTTAATCATCTTGCATATCTAATCATCAACTCCTCAGTAATCTTAAATTATAGATTCTTCATTCAGGTTCTAAATCAGTTGTAGTTCATCACATGTCTCCAAAGTATGACCTAGTCTGAGTAGGTCTACATAGATCTGTATGAATCAATTCTAGCTTTCTATTTGCTGAGTATCCTTTTCTTGTAAAGATGCTTCTTGTCTTCTTTCCTAAGACACACTCTATGTATATAGTTTTGGCTAGTTTCACAATCTTAGGTAGATCTCTGATAGCATTATTATTAGATTATTTTACCATGTTGTCAAAGTTGATATGACAAAACCTTCTATGTCATAACCAGTTGTCATTAGTCTTTGCAACAAAACAACTAACCTCAGTAGACTTAAACTAGAATATATTACCTCTAATCTTAGAACTAGATGTGATCCTATCCATGATCCCATAACATAGTAACTAAGTTGTTTTCAAGCTTGCACATCTTAACTCATCCATTTAGGGGCTCTATATCTGACTGGTGTTAATTTGTCATGCTCTCCCTAAGGCATACATTTCCCATCAAAAAAATGGTGAGGAAATGCACCCTAGTAATGATTCTACAAGACTCTTAGGACTCTTGTGAGTGCTTGTACTCTGCTCTTCATCTTTCTTAACTTCAAATTCAATGTGTTCATTCTACTTGACCCATTTCTCCTTAAATTCTTCTTTTAGTTTAGCTAGCTCTTTTTCTTCTTCATTCAGTTCCTTTTCTTTTGTGAATGGTCTGAAGGACTTCTTTACTGGTCCTTTAAATCTTCAATACTTCAAAAAATGTCCATCATTGTTTCATTTGAAGCATGTTACTTTCTTCTTAGGTTTCAATTGGTTGTAGTCAATCTGCAATTTGTAATACTTGGCAATATGACCAAAGTTGTTGCAATTGTAGCATACAATATTTCTAGGTCCAGTAAAGGATTTCTTAACCTCTTCCACTATCTTGTTGACTTCATCCTTATTGGCATTAGAGTTATTGTCTTGTATAACATCATTGTTGTTACTTATTTCATTGTCCTTGGGTTGTTTATGTTCTACATTTTTACTACATTCTCATTTTTCCATATTTGCCTCATTCAAGATTTTTTCTTTTTGCTTCTTGATAAAATCATTCAAATGGTCATATGTAGGTTTTCTAGACCTCATATCTGGTTTTCTACATTCTCTTATCTTATGTCCATACAAATAGCAATTAAAACAAAAACCAATAAACTTGGGCTCAGGAATACCTTTTTTAGTTGATGTCTTTGATTGATCTTCATGACTGCAATCCTTTTCACTGTCCTTGCAAGGAGTTATCTTAGTTTCTCCCATTATATTCTCAAAATCTAATATCTTAGGTGAGTCAAGATTCACTACAACTCTATCTTTCCTCTTATCAGGATTTTCATTGAATCCTACTCCTGTCATGTCTCCAACAGGTTTATGCATGTCAATTTTCTCATCTAATTTATTTTTTCTCTCATGAAGTTTTTCTAAGTGACCTTTAGTTTGATCAAGTTCACTAGTGATGGTGATGCAATATCTTTCTATCTTTTCATATTTTTCTTATAGTGTGGTTAGTTCATTCTCCAAAGTTTGTAATCTATCTCTTGTGTCTGATAGTTCATTTTGTAACTTTTCTTTTTCCTCTCTTTTAGTATCAAGTTCTTTCACTAGGTTCAATTTTGTGACTTCGAATTCATCCTTCAAGGAATCCTTTTCATGTATTAGTTGCTTAATCAAGTCTTGGTCTAATAGCTCCTCAGTTTGTGCTTCCATGAGATCATCTCTCAATTTTCTTTCATGCTCAAGTTGCTGCTTCAATTTCTTGATGAAGTCATTTGTCTTCTTTAGTTTGTACTTCAAATCCATTCTATCTACATTATCAATTTCCACATCTTCCAAAGCCATTTCATAATTCTTCTTCAAATTTTCCAAATCCATCTTGATCTCCCCAAATTTGTTAAGCTTTTCTTTCTAAGTGCTTTGATACCAATTGTTAGGATTTGGTAACATTGAGAGGGGGGTGAATTAGTGTTACAATACTTTACTGAATTCTTGAACTTCTTTATCTTCTTCAAACAACTTATAAATATATAGCATAAGATAAATAACCATGCAACATAAACAAGCATATAAGAACTCATAACACCATATTTGTTTTCAAGGAAAACCCTGTTAAGGGTTAAAACTTGGTGGGGATGGTACCCACAAATATCTTCACTATAAGTATAATAACCCTGTTAAGAGTTTTGACCTTGTTAGGAGCTTAGTATTACAATAGGAAGGTCCTGGTTAAAGGACAAACCCTATTGGGAGTCTTTTACAATGTGATCCCAATTAAGGAATTGACCCTATTAGGAGTCCAGCCCTGTTAAAGGAAATCAAACCATGTTAGGGTTGTACAATACATCAACCTGATTAAGAGATTTGAGAGTTAAAGCCACCCTCAGGTTCTCCAAACCTTGCAACTTCAAGTCTAAGATAATTATGTTTTGAAACTTCTTCCAGCCTTCAATCACTGCCAAGCAAGCTCCACCTTGTACCTTCATGCACAACTATTGTTCTTCACATAGTATCCAATGCAACCTTAATCTCACATTCACCTCTTCATCTCACATATACAGTGCCAAATGTATTTTCCAAGGATTTCAATCCTTAAATACAAGTTGCAACAATTATATCCAAGTCGGCCTTCATAGGATAAATATTCTTTACAAAATACAAATAGACCCATGCGAAGATGCACAGGGCACCTCTTACAATATTACAACATAGTAGTTACATGAATTAATCATTTAGATCTATTGATTAAGCTCACATATCATATTACTTGAAATGTGTTCCAAGTCGGCCTTCAAATAGATCTTTTCCAATGCAAATGCCATAGCTGACACCACCTATATGATCATGATGCCATATGATTGCAATAAGATCTCAAGAAAGTGTCCAACACAAACCTTTGTTTGCATATCATAACTCAAACAACCATGAGTGCTATCCACAAAGTTCTGTAATCAACTCTGTGAAAACATAGTTATTGTCTCCTAAAAACCAATCATCAGTAATTCATTCATAACTCTATCATATCAACTCATAAGTATTTATGATCATGGATGGTGATCCAAGACATCATTAAAAGTCTCTCTGTAAGTGCGCACTTTCTTATTCTCTTTATTGTGTCAGTACAATTCTTTGCAACCTCTTCTGTAGGCTCCTGAACAATCCAGTCAATAGCATATGTTTCCATCAATGATAAACTTTGTCATGAATGAAATACATAACCAATGTAGCATGCCTCTATCATTACTATGATACTCCCCCATAGGAATACCATCAACATTTGTGCTAATAATAACCTCCCCAAGGCACTCACCATATCATGTCTACCTGAGCATTTGGAGTCGGCTAATACGGCAATGTTATACCAATGTGTGGTTGGAAATGGTCATATTTTGATTAGCTTTGATGTGTGCCTAAGTCAAAAAGTGAGGATTTTTATGCTCCACCAATTTCTTAGGGTAGGAACTGTGCTTGACTATCTGCAATAAAATTTTTTTGAAGAACATACGCACCTCAAAGACATTACTTTGTATTAGCTTCATTCTCACTATTGCTTGTCTCCTACAAGGTTTCTTTGTCACTTGCCGGATTATTTGCAGACATATGATTGTTATTTTTCTAGTTTTAATGCTTGAAAATTGGTTCTTTCCATTGAACAAATTGACTAAAAATCAGACTGGAAAGCCTAATTGATCATATTCATAAAAAAAGCTTTGAAATCTATACCATCGTCTCTAACCTAGAATGGTCATCTCCACATATTATCATTTATGTCTAAGAATCATCATCTCTAATTAAAAATAGTGAGCTATCAAACCTATCAAGAACATCAAAAATTTGGTTTCCTAGAGGCTCTTAAAATCATTTGTCATGAAACATTGATCTACCCCCTAAAATCAACATTCTTTCGAGATATGATTGATTCAAGGAAGCATAAGAAGGTAAAACTTCTAGTTTCTTGAGTCTATAGAGAAAATAAAATTGTTGATAAAAAGGCTAGAGTCAACTAATCCTATTCTAAATCTATCCAAAAGACTCTAGAAGCTAGTGAAAAATTTGATAAAATCAACTATAACAATTGGGTTGCCAATTTTGTTGCCAAGAACAAAGTGAACATGACCTTTATCACTTGAGAATCTCATGATTAAATACCATTGACCTTCATCATTTTCCAATCCCTCATCATTCCCTCATCTTAATCAAATCTTTCTACAAACATCATTTCAAAACATTGGAGCATTAATCAAAACCTTGGACTTTAAATCAAAATCAAATCAATCCATCTTTCACACCTTAATCAAGCAATAGGTGAAAGAATCAATCCAATAGTGTCACATATACCTTAAATCAAAGAAAACACTAATCCAATGCTACTTTGAGAACTGAGTCTTTCTCTAGTAGTTTTAATCCAATCCTATTTTGTTTGGGTATCATTAGTCTATCATCCAAATAAGAGAATATTTTAAACAAATCAAATCCTTTGTTTGCACAATCACAAGGTCTTGTTTCACCTAGGTTTTTTCTAAACCTTTAAATCAAATCAATCTTCAAGGTTTAGTTCCTCTTTGATCCAATCAAATCAAATCAATCATTAGGGCTTAGTTTCCCTCAAATCAAATTCAATCAATCATTGAGGCTTAGTCCTCTTAATCCAATCTAAATCCTAGTCCAAGTTGCTCCTAATTCATTAATTTATCTCTTCCTCTCAATCATCTTCCATCAATCTTTCAACATTCTTCAATCTAACCCAAGGTCACAAGTGGATGGCACTTACCTGATCTCAAGCCAAGATAAGACAAGAATCTATCACCATGGATAATGATCAAGAAACCATTTACCAAGAAGACTTCAATGAAGATGAGGAACCACATATGAAATTTGACACAATCATACTTGAAAATATCAATAAAAATCCATGAGCTAAAGATTTCTTCAACGATCCTAACAATTTGAGCCTAGTGGAAGGTCTAATCCAAGCCAATAGTTCTAATATATTCCTGAACCTTATTCAAAGGGGTATTATGCTCCCTGGAAATTTTTATGAAACCTTGCTTGAGAAAAATCTAATTCAGACTAATAACGACAAGTCCATTCCCATTATGCCTTCATCATCTAATAAAATGAATCAACCTTCCCATGATACGCTTGAACAAATCTAATAGCTTCTAAGCAGGCCCAACTCAAATGACAACAACAATGTCAATAGAGTGAACAATAATGACTCAAACCTGAGTCACAAACCTGAACATCAATGCGGGTCATCAGGATGACATTCTGCTTCAATTTTATCAAAGCCTAATGGAGTCTTGAAGAATCAAAATTATTCGCATACGAATAACACCAACCACATTTCTGGTAAACATAATACATATCCTCCACCTCTCAAAGGACATAATACATTATTGGGAGGAGGAATGAATCAAGGCCATACAATCATCAACAATAATCCTCTTGATTTGGTGCAAAAAATCAATGAGATTAAGAGCATGATGACAACTATGCAAAAAGGTGGGAAGAAGGAATTCTCTTTTGCAGAGATATGTCCTTATCCATTTGATAAATCAATCAGTGTTCAACCATTCCCCGCCAATTTTGAGATTCCTAAATTTGATAAATACAAGGGAGAATCATGCCCTGTACAAAATGTCAAGGAATTCTATGTAGCAGCTCAATAAGTTTCCCATAATGATAATTTCCTTCAAAGACTCTTCACCAAGAGTCTTGGCGAACCTGCGCTTGAGTGGCTATTGAATCTGGCTCTTGGTTCTATATCAACTTTTAATGATCTTACTGAGAATTTTGTTGCACAATAATCTTACAACATCAAACACCAAGCATCGTGTAGTGACTTATGCAACACAAAGAAAAGAAACAGGGAAACCTTTGCTAACTTTCTTCAAAGATGGAGATAGCTTGCAAATCGTATGCCTTGGAAAATTCCAAATTCACACCTCATCGATATTTTCACTAAGAATCTAGTTACGAAAATGTCATTCCAAAAGAAAATGGTTGCCCCAGAATCATTTGAAGCACTCATTAAAAATGGAAAATCTATTGAAGATGGACTTTTGATGAAAGGGGCCATTAAACATTATCCCTCTATTTCATCTAACAACACCTGTTGGAAGCTACAATTGAAGCAATTGTTGTATTTTCATTGATGTCAAACCTGAACTGGTAAGACTTTATATTTAAGAAAGTACTATATCTATTTGAGTGTTGCTAAGGGGTAGGCAAGGTTGGTAACAATAGCACCTAAGGAAAGGTTGAGTTATCTTGATACTTCAATGAGTACTTGATTATGTGGCACAATGATAAGATAATGTATTGTTTATCTTAGTAAGAATGAAGACTAAACTGGTAGGCTTAACTAAGCAAAAGAGAAGAAATCTAGTTTAAGCCGAGTGTTCTTAGTGTCGACCGAGCTAGTATATGCCGAGTAAATTTAGTGTTGATCGAACACCAGTTAATTACCAAGGAAGACAGTATCAGCTAAGGAAACATTTTCTATGGTGACCGAGCTTTCTAGTGAAGACCAAGAAGTTGAACACAGTATTGACTAAGCGTCAGTATTTTGCATTTGAGAAAGAATTCAAATTTCCAGCCGACATCGTTGAATTCTTGGATTATGTAAAACATGCTGACTTTATTTATTGATTGTATGAAAGCATTTATTTCATTGTAAAACATTTTATTGTAAATCTATTGAGAGATTTGAGATATTTCTAGAAGGATAGCCAAAGAACATAAAGCAGGATATATTCAATGAATCTGACCTAACCCTAAGATCTACAAAGGAGATTAAGCGGCAAAAGATGTATTGACCTAATGGAGTAAGTATTAAGGGAACCTAAGCATGAGGTTGAGAGAGTGTGTTGAAGAGAAGCAGCAAGTAGATGATGAAGTGGATGTTGTAGTATTGTTGATGTTATTAACTGTCTAAGCAGAGAAGGCTAAGGAAAGGAGTTGTGATTTCTTGAAGAGAGTACCAAGCAAATCAGTGATGGAGATGGTAAAGGTTCATAGTCAATAAGCCAACATGTATGTACTGAATTGGATCTGATATTTGCAAAAGTTGTATATTTCTCAAATCATTATTACTGCTACATTCTAATCATTGTAATAGTCAAAATCCTTTTAACAGAGGCTGACCTAATAGTCATAGGTATAAATCCTTTGAACAAGGTTGCATTCTAATGGAGCGTATGTGAGTCCTATAACAAGGTGCACTTTCAACAGGGTGGTTAAATCCTTTAACTGGGTCATACTTGATAGTATGTTTTGTAACCTTTGACAGGGTTGGCTTTTCACCGAGCTCACTTTAGAAGAGTGAACATAATAGTAACATGTTACAAAGTGGTTTTTCCCTAATTGGGTTTCCACTATAAATCTTGGTGTTAATACTTGTGTGAATGTTTTGGTTTGAACATTTTTTGTGTTTTACAAATTAGATGCTATTGGATAAGTGGACGGCATTGTTATATGTTTCTGTTATGAAATCAGTAATGACCAAGTAGCTATTGGTTATTAGATCTAATTTGCTAAAGTGTTTAAAGATTGTTTTTATACATCTGCACCTGAGAACAACTGATTCACCCCCCCCCCCCCCCTCTTTTGTTCTAAATCATATTAACAATTGGTATCAGAGTTATTGGTGCTTACAGAGAACAAGTTTGAAGGTACTTGAAGCAAATGATCAGGATGTATAAGAAGGAGGTACCAAAGCTGAACAAGGAGAACTTTCCTGCATGGCAAAGCTTAATGAGGCTACATCTGGCTGGTATTGGTGATTCTAAAAAATATTATGTTGAGAATGATTATGTCACACTAGCTGCACCTCTGACTGCCAAGGAAATGAGAGCTAAACAAGAGCACAATCAAGCAATGTTGGAGATTGCATCTGCCCTAAGTTATCCAGAATTTGAAGACATCAAGAACTATACTAATGCTAAACAAATGTGGGACACCCTTGCAAGTATCTATGGTAGAGACATAAATGTGTTGAGAGAAAAAGCCAAGAGTCTAAGAGGTAAATTTGATGAAATGAGAATGCAAGAAGGTGAGAATATTTCACAATATTTTGGTAGAATAAAAGAAGTTGTTAATGCTATTAGAGGAGAAAATGGAACTATTGATGATGAGACTGTAATAGGAAAAGTATTGAGAACTTTGTGTCCTATCTATGCCATCAAAATCTCTGTAATTCAGGAATCTAGATGTAACCCTATAAATGGTCTTACTTTGGAAAGTTTGGTTGGTAAGCTAACTGCTTTTGAACTTTCTAATTATGATAACTTTACTGTTGGTAATATTGAATCTGCTTTTAAGTCACAAATGGTTCTGAATAAGTCAAAGAAGGAAAAAGAGAGATGCATAAGTGAAAATGAAAGTGAAAGTGATAGTGACACATCTAATGAAGAACTTGAGGATCTAGAAGCTCTTATGGCTAGAAGACTGAAAAGAGGAAAAGGAAGGTACAAAGGTAAAATCCCTATTATATTTTTTTCATGTAATAAAGTTGGTCATATAGCTGCTAGATGTCTTGACAGTATTGACAAGGATAAAGAAAGAGACAACAAGCATAAAGACAAAAGAGAAGATAGAGGTTACCGAAGATACAAAGATTACAATGGAAAAGGTAAGAAATCTTGCTATATTGCCAAAGAAGAGTCTGACACTGATAGTGATGATTGTGAAATTGAGGTTGTCTATGTTGCTATAAAAGATGAGTCTGATGAGGAAGAGAAAATTGCATTGATATCTTATGTGAACAAAAATGATAAATGGATTATTGAAAATGGTTGTTCACATCATATGACTGGAGACAAGAGTAAGTTTGACACCTTAGACCATTATAAAGGTAGGAGTGTGAAATTTGGTAATGATGGACCATGTCCTGTTAGAGGAAAAGGATTGATTAAGTTGACTGATAAGATCACTTGTGAAAATTCTTATTGGGTTGAGAGTCTTAACTATAATCTGCTAAGTGTTGCATAGCTTAATAGCACTGGCTACCAAGTGGAATTTCATCACAAGAAGGCCAAAATACTTAATGCCACTAGTGAATTGATTAGAAGTGGAGAACAGACAAGAGGTAATTTGTTCTATCTAGACCTATCTAAAGAAACATGTATGATTGCACAACTTGATGATGTTTGGTTATGGCATAAGCGGCTATGTCATGTTAATTTGGATAATCTTGTAGAAAGTAGTAAGAAAAAGAAAGTGAGAGGTCTACCTAGATTGAAGAAACCTGAGAATGTAATGTGCAAAGAATATCAGTTGGGTAAGATGACAAAGTCTAGTTTCAAGAGCAAAACCTTTACTTCTGAGAATATCTTAGATTTGGTTCATACTGACCTTTGTGGACCGATGGGTGTATAAAGCTATTGTGGTGCTAGATATTTTATCCTGTTTGTTGATGATTACTCCAAGATGATGCATGTAATGTTCTTAAAAGAAAAATCTGATGCTTTTCAATTTTTTAAGTGGTATGTGACTAAAGTTGAAAAGGAGATAGGTAGAAACCTAAAGTGTCTGAGATCTAACCGAGGTGGAGAATTTATATCCAATGAATTTAATCTATTTTGCAATGATAGAGGGATCAGAAGATAGATGTCTATACCTAGAACTCCACAGAACAGTATAGCAGAAAGAAGGAACAGATCTATCTTGGATTGTGCAAGGACATTAATGATTGAAAAGAATGTTGCACAAAAGTATTGGAAAGAAGCTATAAGTATAGCTGTTTATACTCTTAACCAAGTACAAATCAAAAAAGGTACAAATCTGCCACCTTATGAGTTATGGCATGGGTATGCACCTAATGTAAAATACTTTAGAATCTTTGGAAGTAAATGCTACATATTAAAGGACAGTAGAAATGAAAAATTTGATGCTAAGAGAGATGAAGGTATATTCCTAGGCTATTCCACAAAAAGTAAAGCTTATAAGTGTTTGAACTCTAACACTAACAAAATTGTCGAAAGTGTGAATGTCAAAGTTGATGAGTATGCAGATAAAAATAAAGTTGATAGTAAGAGAGAACTAGAAGATTACAGATCTTTTGTGTATATAGATGAAGGAGAGGCAAGTGACAGACTTGCACCTGATGTTGAGTCTCGGGTAACCAATGTCGAGCATAAAGAAAATAATGTTGGGAGAGAAGAAGACTGTGTCGAGTGATAGGAAGAAGCTGCTGAGTATCAGGAATAGGTTTCCAAGCATTCAAAAGTTGAATATGACAATCTTTTTGGTGAACCTAATGAGCAAAATGAGAGAAGAGAAAAACTTTTTCTAGCACAATATGTAAGGAGACATCATAAGCCTGAACAGATTATTGGAGATAAGGAAACTGGAATTATAACTAGAAGCAAAGCAAGAGATCCAACATGTTTACTATGTGAATATGAACCTAAGACAACAAAGGAAGCATTGGGAAATAAAGACTGGATAGAAGCAATGAATGAAGAGATAGACTAGATAGGGAAAAATGATACCTGGACTCTGGTGCCAAGACTAGAAAATAAGAATGTCATTGGGACAAAGTGGGTATTTCATAACAAGCTAAATGAGCATGGTCAAATAACAAGAAACAAAGCTAGGCTGGTATGCAAAGGCTACGCACAAGAAGATGGAATAGATTATGGGGAGACATTTACCCCTATAGCAATATTGGAAGGAGTAAGTGTATACACCTAAAAATGGTCACCTAGACTATTAGCCCCTTTTGCTAAATCATAAATTACTTGCTCTTGATCAAATCCTAGCTCTATCATTTATTCAATTATTTTCTATGGGCTAACCATCTTATCCTAAGTCTTTATTTATTTAAAAGGAATATTTCCTCCCCTTTTAATAAATAAAAATCCCCCACTTTTCTTCTTATCCTAAGTTGCACAAATAAAGCATTATTCTTGTTTTATAAAAAGGGAAAAAGCACTTTTTGTCTCATATGGACACAAAAGTCAACTCTTATTTTCTCATTGGAGGATATTTGTGCACATGGATTGATCCCTCTTCAAGCTCCACCATTGATTAAATCTTTTGCCTCTTAATCTCCATGGTCCATTTCTCCTCATTTCCTTTAAAAGGAGAGCTCTCTTCTTCATTCTGGGGCCCCAGCTTTTTATGCTAACTTTATGCTGCAGGTTCTCTAGGTCACTTTGGAGCTTTTGAAGATTTGGAGCATTCTTAGCATCTACATCTCATTCTTGCATTCTACATCTCATTCTTGCATTCTTAGCTTAGCTTCATATTTATGCTTTCTTAGATTAGCTTCATTTCTATGCTCTAGATTAGCTCACATAGATTAATTAGCTTGGGTTGTAACACTTGCATATTTCCTTTCATAGCTTAGCTTGCATTTCCATTTCTATCATAGCATTGCATTGCATTTTCATTCTTGATTCTTGAGGATATTGGCATTCTTGCCCTTGTCTTCATTGAATCTCCCATTGCATGGTTTACTAGCAAGGTTATAGGCTAAATAGCTCTAGTTGAGAGCATTCTTAAAAACCCTTGCACTCCATGCCTAGGGAGCTATGGATTGATTTGTGAGGGCTCATTCTTGAGTTTCCTTGCATGGAATGATCCATAGAAGTGTGACACATTTATAGCACACATTAAGGACTCTTCTTGCATATGCTGCATATAAAGATTTAAAGGTCTACCAAATGGATGTTAAGTCTGCATTTTTAAATGGTATATTAGAAGAAGTGTATATTGAATAGCTAGAAGGATTTGTTGATCCAAACAAAAGACACATGGTTTGCAAGCTAAATAAAGCACTGTATGGACTGAAACAAGCTCCCAGAGCATGGTATGAGAGACTACATAACTATATATTACAAATTGGATTCTCAAGGACAAATGGCAAAAGCAATCTGTACATGAAAGATGAAGAAGGTAAAGGAATCTTGTTAGCTAAGATTTTTTTTAATGATATTATATTTGGTGGACAAGACATCTTGTGTAAGAAATTTTCAAGTGAAATGCAAACTGAATTTGAAATGAGTATGTTTGGGGAGATCAAATTTTTTGTTGGTTTACAAGTATATCAAATGGAGAAAGGCATTTTTATCACTCTATCTAAGTATGTTCATGAGATACTGAAAACCTTTGGTATGGAAGATTCAAGGCCAGTAAGTACTCCCATGACTACTGGACAAAAGTTGTCTAAAAATGATGATGCTGGAGAAGTAGACCAGACCTTGTATAGATCTATGATTGGAAAACTACAATATGTTGTACATAGTAGACCAGATATTACATTAGCTATTGGGATTGTGGCAAGATTCTCTGCTAATCCTAAGGAAACACACATGATAGTTGTTAAAAGAATAATGAGATATTTGAAAGGCACTACTGATTATGGGTTGTACTACAAGAAGTATAACAAATTTGAACTGAAAGTGTATATAGATGCTGATTGGGCAGGAAATGTAGATGACAGAAAGAGTACTAGTGGTGGAGCTTTCTTTCTTTGATAGAGATTAGTCTCCTAGGCAAGCAAGAAGCAAAATTGCATTTCTCAGTCTACTGTTGAAGCTGAGTATGTGACTGTAGCTGTGAATTGTTCAAATTTGATATGGATAAAGCAATTGTTGGTAGGAATGAAAGAAGAAATCACTGAACTAGTTATCATTTTCTGTGACAACACAAGTGCTATCAACATCTCTAAGAATCCAGTGATGCACACAAAGACCAAACACATTGCAATTAAGTATCATTACTTGAGAGAATTGGTATAAGATAAAGAGGTCTGAATGGAATATGTGAATACAAAAGAACAACTGGCAAATATATTCACTAAGGCTTTACCTAGAGAAGCTCATGAATACCTAAGAAGTCAATTTGGGGTCCTTCCCCTAACTAAGGCTACCTAGTCAAGCTAGGAGCATCGCATCAAATGTGTTGCATAGAGTATTTAACAAATTGATGCAGAAACAAGTCACACTTTAGGAGCAGCCTAGAGTTGTGAGGAGCACAACAAGGACAAGAATCAGTCATAAGAAAAGATGACAGAGGGAGAGTATTGATTACTAAACTGAAAATATGACATCTACATCTATAGGATGTATGTCTTTGGCATTTTTTTCAAAGAGGGAGATGATGTGAGATGAATATACAGATGAATTTGATAGGAGATAAAGATCAAGAAAGAGGAAGATGTGAGATGATAAATACAGAAAAATGAGGAGATCCACACAGAGGGAGAAATTCAATGGATGGTCATGGCTAATTGATTCTATATCAGAATGAAGCTAAGGATATTATAAATATTTCTGATGGACGGATAAGTTTTGGATTGGTTGGTAATTCATGTGATATTCATATGGTGTTGCCATCAATGCCAAAGAGGGAGATTGTTGGAAGTTGCAATTGAAGCAATTGTTGTATTGTCATTGATGTCAAACCTTAACTGGTAAGACTGTTGCTATTTAATAAAGTACTATATCTATTTGAGTGTTGCTAAGGGGTAGGAAAGGTTGGTAACAATAGCACCTAAGGGAAGGTTGAGTTATCTTGATACTTCAATGAGTACTTGATTATGTGGCACAATGATAAGATAATGTATTGTTTATCTTAGTAAGAATGAAGACTAAACTAGTAGACTTAACCGAGCAAAAGAGAAGAAATCTATTTTAAGTCGAGTGTTCTTAGTGTTGATTGAGCTAGTAAATGCTAAGTAAATTCAGTGTTGACCGAACACCAGTTAATTGCCGAGGAAGACGGTATTAGCCAAGGAAACATTTTCTGTAGTGACCAAGCTTTCTAGTGAAGACCGAGAAGTTGAACACAGTATTGACCGAGCGTCAGTATTTTGCATTTGAGAAAGAATTTAGATTTCCAACTGACATCGTTAAATTCTTAGATTATGTAAAAGTGTTGACTTTATTTATTGATTGTATGAAAGCATTTATTGCACTGTAAAACATTTTATTGTAAATCTATTGAGAGATTTGAGATATTTCTAGAAGGATAGCCGAAGAACACAAAGTAGGATAGATTCAATGAATCTGACCTAACCCTAAGATCTATGAAGGAGATTAAGTGGCAAAAGATGTATTGACCTAATGGTGTAAGTATTAAGGGAACCTAATCATGAGGTTGAGAGAGAGTGTTGAAGAGAAGCAGCAAGTAGATGATGAAGTGGATGTTGTATTATTGCTGATGTTATTGACTGTCTAAGCAGAGAAGGCTAAGGAAAGGAGTTGTGATTGCTTGGAGAGAGTGCCAAGCAGATTAGTGATGGAGATGGTAAAGGTTCACAGTTAGTAAGCCATCATGTATGTACTAAATTGGATCTGATATTTGCAAAGTGAGTTGTATGTTTCTCAGATCATTATTACTACTACATTCTAATCATTGTAATAGTCAAAATCCTTTTAGCAGAGGTTAACCTAACAGTCATAGGTATAAATCCTTTGAACAAGGTTGCATTCTAATGGAGTGTATGTAAGTCCTATAACAAGGCACACTTTTAACAGGGTGGTTAAATCCTTTAACCGGGTCATACTTGACAGTATATTTTGTAACCTTTGACAGGGTTGACTTTTCACCAAGCTCACTTCAGAAGAGTGAACATAATAGTATACATGTTACAAAGTGGTTTTTCCCTAATTGGGTTTCCACTATAAATCTTGGTGTTAATACTTGTGTGAATGTTTTGGTTTGAACATTTCTGTGTTTTACAAGTTAGATGCTATTGGATAAGTGAACTACACTATTATATGTTTCTATTATGAAATCAGTAATGACCGAGTAGCTGTTCGTTATTAGATCTAATTTTTTAAAGTGTTTAAAGATTTTTTTTATACATCTGGACCTAAGAACAACTGCTTCACCCCCCTCTCTATTGTTCTAAATCATATTAACAGCACCAATGATAAACCCAAGTTCTGGTCTAAGAATGAAGGTGTTGTTAATGATGGAGTGACAAATGCTAAACATGTCCAAAATGTTCAAGCATCCAACAATAACAATCAAGGAAATCAAAATAGCAATGATCAAAATAACTACAATTAGAACAATAACTAGAATAATCAAGGTACTTGGACCAATTCAAACAATCAAAATCAGAATCAAGGATTTGGTTATTGTGGTTTCCTATTCTTGTATGTCAATGGCAACAAAAACAACAACAATAGACCACTTCAATGAAGATAATTCACACAGTTAGCAGACTCCCTTGATGTCATCTTTCAACATTTAGTCGATCAAGGAATGATGGTCTATCCTAACACAAGGACTTTTGATAATAATCAACCAAAACCAATCTTGTATAAGGTTAACGAATATTGTGATTATCATCACATCAAAGGGCATGAAATCAAGAAATACATGAAATTTTTCCATTTTGTTCAAGATTTGATTGACGATGGAAAAATTGAGGTAGAGGGTCAAAATGCCTCTACCTCCAATGCCCAATTAAAAATGTATTATAAGCCTTTTCTAGAACACAATAAAAATTCCTCATCATCCAAAGGCTTTCCCTATGATTACACCACAAATAAGATCTTAGGAGATGAATGCACTTGCGGTAGCCTAGAGGAAAATGATGCATGTAGTTTTGACTCATTGTGTGGCCACATAGAATAATCTTAAGCTCATGTAAACACACTAACTCTAAAGAGTGTTGATTGAAATGTCACTACCCGTTGTCCTCAAGTCACCATAAAAGATGTTGCAAATCCACCCGCTACAAATCCACCTATTTCACCATCAACATCAACACAACCTACATCACATTATGACATGCTTTCTCAATTGAAGAAGAATCCTACATAGATATCCATACTAGAGCTCCTCCATACATCCCCTATCCACAAAGAGGTCCTAGAAAATTCCCTAAGTCTTGTGTCTCAAAAAATATCAATGCATCCCAGTTCCAAGAAATGATCAGAAACTTAGCTACCCAACAACATCTGGTGTTTATTGAGAAATATTTCCAAGGTCTTGATCCTCACCACAATAAACCCCTACATATCCAAGTCAGCATCCATAATATCTGGATCAAGGGAGTCCTTATACACAATGGATCTGGTCTGAATTTGTACACTTTAATTATGATCCAGAACATCAATCTTCATAAAGACCTTATTGTTGTAAATAAGAAAATCACAAAAAATCATATGATGATAGAGAAAGGGTGAGTAAAGGTCTCATTCCACTCCTATTACAAGTGGACCCAACCCTCATTGAAATAGTCTTTCAAGTGATCAATTTAGACCTACCCTATAATATCCTTTTGGGTAAACTGTTGATACACACCATCTTAGGTGTCCCATCCACATTTCATCAATGTTTAAAGTTCCCACACCATGGGGCTAAAATAACAATCCCTAGAGATCATGAACCCTTCCAGTATTGCATAAGACCTAAAGGTAAGCAATTAAATTATTGTCTGTTGAATGAGTATGTCCATCATGTTGAACAAGAAACTAGTGTCTGGTCCACTTCTTTTGAAGATAAAGAAAACATGTCCAACCAAGCTAAAGGAAAGGAAAACGTTACTTAGGAGAAGAACATTGAGTCTGAAAAGAAGGTCAAATTCATAGATCAAGGTATGGGGGAGTATAAATTTGAAAATGCCATGTGCATTAGTCATCTCCCCCTCTCTCCCAAGTCTTACAGTAAACCTTCACAACTATTCCCTAAGAGAGATAAGGAAACCATGAAATGCAAGAAGACTACATTTGAACATTGAGGATCTCTTTCAAAGGAACACATGGAGCATAATGTCATATTATAGCTATTTGATGATGAAGAAGATAAAACTATGGATATCCCTAAGGGGAAATATGTTAAGGCCACTCCCATTGTCAAAAGCATGGGATATCATGGCACTGGCCTTGGAGAAAATGAAATTGGAAGGAAAACTCTCATTAAAGAAATTGGGTATCCTCATAGAAAAGGATTGGGTTCCACAGAGACTAAGAGAACCTTTGTCAAGAATTATTGCGTGAATGAATATGATCCATATGCCAACAAAGAGTTCTTTGAAGTCCCTTTCTAATACATTGAAGAATATCTTGACACATGTATTCTCCATATCACTGAATCCAACCTATCCATGCCTAACCTTTCCCTTACCAACCCTGAGCTAATTGATTGGGAGAAACAAGATTTACCACCTTCCTTAGATAAATGTGATTCAGATGAGGAAGTTCTAGCACTTTTTGGACTAATAAATCTCCAAGAAAATGAGCATCATATCCACTACAACGAGCAAGCCTACTTCGGTAGCCAAGTCAACTCCCTTAGTCGCAAAAGTGAAGAAGTTAAAAATCTAAAAAATGCTAAAACATCCTTGGGTGAAAACCTTTTCAAGGTGCCCATGGATGAAGAAAAAGATAAAATAAAAATGTGTCCTCTAGTGAAAACCGTTCTGAGGCACTAGAGGAGGGGGAAGTTGACTTTCCTTTTATGTCAGTGCCGCTAGAAAAATCTTCTATTCTCATAGGAGATATAGTAGCAGTTGTAATCATCCAAAAATGGTCATCTAGACTATTAGCCCCTTTCTAGTATTATTTGCTAAAATCATCAATTGCTTATTCTTGATCAAATCCTAGTTTTATCATTTATTCAATTATTTTCTATGGGCTAACCATCTTATCCTACAGTCTTTATTTATTTAAAAGGAATTTCCTCCCCTTTTAATAAATAAAAAGCCCCCCACTTTTCCTCTTATCCTAAGTTGCAAAAATAAAGCATTATTCCTATTTTATAAAAAGGGAAAAAGCACTTTTTGTCTCATATGGACACAAAAGTCAACTCTTATTTTCTCATTGGAGGACATTTGTGCACATGGATTGCTCCTCTTTTAAGCTCCACTATTGATTAAATCTTTTGCCTCTTAATCTCCATGGTCCATTCTTTCTCATTTCTTATAAAAGGAGAGCTCTCTTCTCAATCTTAGGCCCATCTTTTGAATACTAATGTTATGTTGCAGGTTTTCTAGGTGACTTTGGAGCTTTGGAGATTTGGAGCATTCTTTGCATTCACATTCTATCTTAGTTCCATTTTTGCATTTTAGTTTCAGTATCATAGCATACATAGCTTAGTTTCCTTTATGCTTTAGATTGATTCACATAGTCTAATTAGGAGGATTTTCTAATACTTGCATGTTTCCTTTCCATAGCTTAATTTGCATATTCATCTTAATATAGCTTGCATCTTTATTTCTAGCATTACATTTCATTCACATTTTGATTCTTGAGGATATTGGCATTCTTTCCCTTGTCTCCTTTGAATCTCCCATTGCATGGTTTACTAGCAAGGTCATAGGCTTAAATAGCTCTAGCTAAGAGCACACTTAATTTCCTTGCACTCCATGCCTAGGGAGCTCTAGGTCAATTTTCAAGGTCTCCCATTCATGGATTCCTTTGGAAGAAAAGACTTAGAGAAGTGCACATCTTAGTGTGTACAATAGTCAATATTGGTATTAAAGAGGATCTGAAGATCACATACATTGCAGCTTGCCTTGATGAAAAAGAAAAAGAAGCCATGATTGCATTTTTTAAGAAGGCATAAATCAACTTTTCATGGACTTACAAGGATATGTTTGGGCTAGATACTGATCTAGTTGTATATCATCTTGTTGTAGATCTAAAAATCAAACATGTTAAAAAAAAAGTTAGAGTAATAAAGTGTTTACTGATTAATTGAATCATATTGATTTAATTATTCAGTCACTTATTACCTCTTTCGACTTAAGCTAAACTTTAGGCATATAATAATTAATTATCTCTATTAATTATTATTATGCAACCTAGGATTTTACCTTTTTAGGGTTTCTAATCTCCTTTCATAAGGATTGATCTCCTCTTATTTTGTAACCTTTTCTGACATTTCATTATTGATTGCAACTTTTGTTCTTGCATATCAAGGATTTCTCCTCTCTCGTGGATCAATGCGTTTAGGCCTCCATAGCTATTTTCTTCTCTCTCTTTCTGTGACAGGTGTTTGTGTGCAGGTGTTCTTGGGAGCTGTGGGTTTTTTTCATCAACTCCAACATGGTATCAGAGCTTCAGATCTGCTTTCCCATGTCCTCTTCCTAAGAGATTCAACCGTGTTCATCATATCTATGTTTTCAGAGGGTTTCCTATCAGATCTGGGGGGATGTATTTTTTTGGTCATCTTGGCTTCAAACGGACCTCACATTTGTGTTCAAATCATCCAAGAACCCCAAGACCCATATAAAATTTGTCCAATTTGGACAAAGTTGGAATCAATGAAAAAAAAATTCAATCGGCCCTGGCACGGATCCTGAGGTGTTCATTTTTTTGGAGCACTTTTGGCCCAAATAGACCTCACGATTATGTCTAGAAGGCCCAAGATAGTCAAAATCTATATAAAGCTTGTCAATTTTTGACAAGTTGGCCTCTGAGGCAAAACTTTTTTGCACACCAGGTCATACAGCCTAGCATGCGAATCAAGGCAGTAGAGGGTATGATTTTCAAAAAAAAAATTTTAAAAAAAAAATTTGTTTGGGTGGCCCACACGCCACCCAGCGGCCACTCATGAGTTGCGCCACCCAACACCAAGCAACCACCGTCGCGCTCTGGCTTCTCCACGCCATCACAGTCTCCGCCCACCCGCGGCCTCCGCCCACCGCTATGCACTGCCTCCACCACCACCACACTCAGCGACCTTCATTGCCACACTAAGCAACCCGCACTGCCACCTATGTCACTCCACCTAGCTTCGCTAAGCACTCGGTCACTAATGTGACCACCCACCAGCCCCTGCGATCTTCTAGCCCCTTGGTCACCCATGTGACAGGGTCTTTCCTACTTAGCCCCTGGTGCTTTTGAGCCATGACAGCCATTTGGCCATCAATTTTAGGCTTGTATCTACTGATGTCAGCAGACTTTGCCTCTTTTTTAAAGTTTTTTGGAGGTACCTGGGCTTTTCTACAAATATCTCGGGCATTTGGGATCGTAATTGGGCATGTGATATATCATTGAAAACCTGGTTCTGAGCCCGATCCAATTTTTTTGTATGTTTTTGTGATTTTTCCATTTTAATGCTCTATTTTGTTGTCAAAGTTATATGTTCTTTGTGATCATGGCGTTTCAGACCTCCTACCTTCCGGGATCTTTTTCTCTTGCATTCGGGCTCTATTTTCGGAAAACAAGATATTGTTGGAAAGCTCTTTCTGAGATTTTATCAAATATTATGGGTTCATGTGGTTTTTTGTCCATTTTCTAACATCACCCATCCTCAGATCCTTGTAGACACCTTCTTTGGGCCCTCCAGTGCAGCTATTGGTTTTTTGCTCATATCTTGAGCATACGGTGTCAAAATTTGGCAAACAAGATATCATTGGAAAGTTGATTCTGAGATCTTTCCAAATCTAGAGGTTATTGTTTTTGGTTTTATTTTTTTGATGGTGTTTTTCTCTATCCAAGCTAGATCTTCAATTCTGCACTCTGGGAGCTCTATCTTGCACATTCAGACTCCATTTTTGGAAAATGATATATCATTGGAAAGCTTGTTCAGAGATCTTTTCAATGTTGTCAGTCATTTTTCCATATTTTTCTCTAGATTCATTTTATTCAGATTCTTTCATTTTTGTAGTCTGGTGGATATCTTGGTTGTTTTAGGTCCTGGGATCTCTTCCCTTTGAGGGATGGTTCATCTTAGGTTGTTCTTTTGTTTCAGTAGCCTTTCATCTTCTTTGAGTAGTATATACTTCATTTTTTGTAGCATTCTTTTATGCACATGCACTGAGATAAAGTGTCATTCTATTGCTTTGATGGGATCTTGCACATGTTTGTGCTATTTGTACTCACACTCCATTATAAAGTGTTGAGGGGGTTTGATGTTTGCCTTTTTTTGCAATCTTATTTTGTCATGTGAGTGTTCCTCCAATGACATTAGCCTCAAGTCTCTTTATTTGTGTTTTTACTCTCTCTACACATTCGATGTTTCAGATTCATCTTCATCATGCAATTCATATTGGATGATCTTTTCAGTGTACCTATCATTACTCCCTTTTCAGTAGTATGGGGGGGTTTCTACTATTGGTTCTATTGCCTCCTTGGTTTGATTGTGTGCGCTATATATTTAGTATTTGATCCTATGTACTAGGCGGTTGTAGTGGCTGGGTACCTATGCATTCCGATGAGATGGATCATTTACCATATGGACACTCTTTTCTTTCCTATTTTTGGATGCACTCTTCTAGCTTTGATTGATCAACTCTTTAGGCTTTTGGTGTTTATGCCATCTGTATCTTTGAGTTCAGGTGTTTGCCTTTGTTTGCCTCCTAATTTGAGTAGTGTCATTTGAGGGAACTCGTGCAGATTACAGTCTTCTCTACCTGGTCATATTTATGTGGAGGATCTTTAGATCATCAATTTCTTCTTGACAGAGTTTTTAGTTTCATGCTTCAGTGATGTTGTACATGTTCATCTTTGTTTCTATTTTCTAGAACATTCCTAGTTTTGGAGGCTTCTTTAGTCCTTCAGACTAGTTTTTTTCTCTTTTTGGAGTAGAGTTTTTCCCACGTGGTTTTCTCTATTTCTCCACTTTGTAGAGACTCTTTTTTTGTACTTGGGTACCTAATCAGGCCTTTGTTTTTGGGACCCATTTGCTTTCAATAGTTCTTTCTAGGTTTTTAGCTTCTCCCAAAGTTTATCTTAAAGGGGGGTGTTAGAGTAATAAAGTGTTTACTGATTAATTGAATCATATTGATTTAATTATTCAGTCACTTATTACCTCTTTCGACTTAAGCTAAACTTTAGGCATATAATAATTAATTATCTTTATTAATTATTATTATGCAACCTAGGGTTTTACCTTTTTAGGGTTTCTAATCTCCTTTCATAAGGATTGATCTCCTCTTGTTTTGTAACCCTTTTTGACATTTCATTACTGATTGCAACTTTTGTTTTTGCACATCAAGGATTTCTCCTCTCTCGTGTATCAATGCGTTTAGGCCTCCATAGATGTTTGCTTCTCTCTCTTTCTGTGACAGGTGTTTGTGTGCAGTTGTTCTTGGGAGTTGTGGGTTGTTTTTCATCAACTCCAACAACAAAAAATATGCAAGATGCATCCACAAGTGGCACTCTTGGTCAAAAATGAATTAAAAAAGATGCTCAAAGTAGAATTTATTAGACCCATAGATTATCTTGAGTGGGTCTCCAACATTGTACCAGTAGGTAAACCCTCCAGGGGCATCTATATCTATACTGATTTTAGAGACCTTGATCCCGCTTGTCCTAAGGTTGATTTTCCACTTCCTAACATTGACATCATAGCAGATTTGACTATTGGGAATGGGGTGTTTTCCCTCATGGATGGATTTTCTAGATACAATCAAATTCATATAGTAGTTAAGGAATAGCACAAAACTACATTCACTACACCTTGGGGTACGTTCTGTTACCAGGCCATGCCCTTTGGTCTCAAAAATTTAGGTGCCATATATCAGATATCCAAGACAGCTATTTTCCATGATCTCCTTCATGTAAGTATGGAAGGCTATGTGGATGATATACTAGGTGAGTATAAGATATGAGAATCACACATTTCTATCCTTACCGCAATCTTTGAGAAATTAGAGAAATATAAGGTTCGACTAAATCCTAATAAATCTATCTTCAATGTACAATGAAGAGAATTTTTAGGCTACATTGTCTCCTGCAGAGAAATGGAAGTGGATCCTAAGAATGTAAAATCCATTTTGGAGATGTCACCTCCTAAGACCTTGAAACAACTATGGAGCTTATAAGGCATACTTCAGTCTATCTGAAGATTTGTGTCACAACTGACAAACAAACTACATCCTTAATCCCATCTTCTAAGAAAGGATATCATATTCATTTGGGATTTTTTGTGTCAAAAGGACTTTGAACAACTCAAGGAATGTCTAGCTAATCCACTAGTATTGGTCCCACCTATTCTAGGTTGCCCTTTGACCCTCTAAATTTCAGCAACTATAGTAGCACTGGGTGTTTTTCTATCTCAACTAGATTACAATGGAAAGGAGTGTGTCATCTACTACCTCAGTAGAAATTTAGTGGGTTATGAGCTCAACTATATGCCTATTGAGAGAGACTGTTTAGTTTTAGTCTTTTGTACATAGAAGCTATGTCATTACATGCTCAATCATAAGGTACAATTGATAGCAAAGATTGACCCACTCAAGTATTTGTTATCTAAATCCGCTCTGACAAGCCGCACAACAAAATGGGTCATGATACTTAATGAGTTTGATATTGTTTATACAAAAAGCAAAGTAATCAAAGGGAAAGAAATCATTGGTCAACTTGCAGAGGCTCCTATTCTAGGAGATCATCCTATTGTCATAGATTTTCCCAATGAACCCATCATGACTATCACCCCTAGCATTTAGTAGAAGCTCTACTTTAATGGATCTTTCACTTAGAAAGGATCAAGGGAAGGTATTATGTTCGTTACACCACAAGGGGATGTCATCCCTAAATCATACAATAAAATTTGCATGTACAAATAATATAGCATAATATGACGCCTTGGTCACTGGACTTCGCCAAGTTGTCAAATGGAAGATCACAAGTTTTCTTGTTTTTGGTGACTCTCAATTGGTTATCAAGCAAATAACTGACAAGTATCAGACAAAGGATGATAATTTTCTACCTTATTGTCACATGGTTAAAGATCTCAAGCAATATTTTATAGATATCCTTTTCTAGAAAATTCCTAGAGAAAACAATAAAGTAGTCGACACCATGGCTACCATTTCTTCCTTGATATCTATGCCAAAGATGAGTAAATGATGTGAATTTCTTTTCGAGAATCTCATGGTCCCTACCTATGACAAGCCAGATTCTGAGATGGTGTATGAAATTGTTGGTTATGACTCATCATGGTACCAATAAATCCTTTCCTACCTTCATAATAAGATCACCCCCATCACTCTTATGCCTAACCAACAAAAAACCTTCATCCACCATAAATCCTATTACACAATCCTCAAAGACACCCTATTTTAGAAAAACTTTGATGGAACTCTTCTTCGATGTCTAAATTTGGAGGAAGCACAAACAACCTTGGAAGAGGTACATCAAGGAATCTGTGGATCTCATTTCAGTGGCCTTACCTTAGCAAATAAGTTGCTACACATTAGGTACTACTGGTTGATAATGGAGAAGGATGCAAATCACTTTGTAAATAAATGTGTTCCTTATCAACAACATGGCAATTTGATACACACACTCGCTCAATCCCTCCAACCTACCATCATGCCTTGGCCTTTCTCCCACTAGGTTTTTGACCTTGTGGGCCACATATTCCCCAATTGTGTCAATGGTCAAAAGTACATCATAGTTGTCACTAAGAACTTTACTAAGTGGGTTGAAGCAATCCCTCTTACATAAACTACTAGTATATAAATTTCCAATTTTATCCTAAACTATATTATTTTTCGCTACGACATCACAAAAGATCTCCATACTGATAATGGAACACCCTTCAAGAATAAGGATGTCACTAACCTTTGTCATAAATTTTTCATTACCCATCATTGCTTATCTAAGTACTTCTCGTAGGGCAACGGTCAAGTTGAAGCTAAAAATAAAACCAAATTGAAAATCCTTAAGAAGATTGGTGATTATGTTGGCTCTGATTGGCACTTGCAACTCAACCCTACCCTTTGGGCCTATCGCACCTCCATCTGTACTCCCATTGGAGCCACTCCATTCACCCTTGTCTATGGTTATGAGGTTGTCCTTCCCATCAAAATTGATCTCCCTTCCCTTAGGATTTCTCTAAAGAACCTGATGTCCGAAGAAGAATACCAAGTTGCCTTCTTGCAAGAACTACAACTCCTTGATGAGAGATGCATCAATGCCCTCAACCACCTCTTTGTGTATTTAAATTATCTGCACCTCTAGTTCAACAATAAAATCAAACCTCACGAGTTTGTAGTTGTTGATCTATCCCTGCAGCATAACGTGAAGAACCTCCAGAGCCAAGAAAAGAAAAGAAAGTTTGAACCCAATTGGTTGGGTCCATTCATTTTTACTACCAAGTTCAGTTATGGGGCATATCAGATAGAAACACCTGAGGGAGATCTACTCTGTGACCCTGTAAATATTTTGCATTTGAAGTACTTCTATGCATAGTCATCATTTTGTTCTTGTACAGTGTTTATTTAGAAAAAAATCCTAAAGTTTAGAAAAGGTACTAAAACAATCCTAAAAATTTTAAAAAGTCCTAAAAAAATCCTAAAAATAAAAAAAAGTACAAAATCCTAAACAGAAAAAAAAAGTTCCTAAAAAATTCATTGTCTTAGTGAAAGCCTAGTAAACAAGCACTTTGATAAAAAAAAGATAGAGACAGAGAATAATCAATAATTTTTTTCTAGCAATGAAAACTTGGCAAACAAACACTTTGGACAAGTACCATGGTAAAAACCTATTTCAGGTGCCATGTGTTGCAAATTTGGATCCATTGTATTTTCCTCTCTAATATCAATGTCCTTCATCACCTGTCCCTCACCAATGCAACATGTCTTCATCCTAGTCTTTGCTCCAAATTTCAATAAAGATCCAAGCTAAATCTCGGCATGCTGAGCTTAACTCCATCACACTAATATTTTCCCAGACATAGTAACAGCAAAAGTGCTTATCAAAGTCAACATTGGAATGGAATCTCTGAGATCTTGTTCCTTTCACATCTATTGCCAGTAAATTTTCACCTTATCATTTGATCAATGATTTCCCTACAGGATGCGTCCTTCCTCATTCGACTCAACTCTAATTCATCAATCCAATCTCATTCATGGCAAGAACTGTGCACTGAATGACTACTTGGTCATGAGGCCTTTGCTGATTTTATTTTTTGTGTCAATGGATCCTACACATGGTTGCCTCAATCTTTCATATATTGGTATATGGTGACTGGTGAAACTTGATACATGTTTTTTTTGTGGTATGATCTATTTTTTGATACTTTAAGACAATTCTTGTTCATATCTAAATTATGATTATGCATATCTTACTAGGGCAACGGGTTAGAACATTTACGTCCTTTCATAGACTTGGGTGTGCCCAAACCACTCCAGTAAGTATATGTCATTGGTTCCATCATGACTATGAAATCTACATCTATGTTTCTAAATCTATCTAGTGTGCCTAAGAGTCTAGTCCATGCAGATGAACCATGTCATATGTGCTTTTATAACATGTGATGCATACCTCTTTTTGCACAATCAAACTAGGGTGTGCTCTCTGACATAAAAAGAATATAATCCCACAAAATTCATGTACATAGGATGCATTTTAGTTAAGGTCATATTGCATTTTACTCTTGGCAAGATTCTTGTTTATTCTCTTCCCCCTAAGGCTAGCTAAATTATCCTATCGGTTATGTTTGACACACATGTCCTAGTTTGCGTCCCCATTAATTGAATTCTTATATGGGTGATGAGTTTAAGTATTGACTTCAAATTTGATGTAATTTAATCACCTAATCCTAATCATCTAGATGCATTTTAGGTTCATCCATACTATTACTCATTATCTTACATTTTTCATAGCATTAATCATTATTGCATATTAGATTTATTATTTATTAATCATATTACATTTATTATCCATTACATTAATCATTATCTTACATTTTCATATTACAATAATCATTACAAATCCATTTCCATACACATTAATCATGTATTATCCATATCATTAATCAATTACATCATATATATACATCACATAAATAAGTCCATAAACTCACATATAAACATTATCCATCCATAACCATAATAAACCACCACATGTACATATGCCTACATCAAAAATATGTTAGAATCTTCACATAATCACACACATCCTACATCACACACGTTTGTCCATCAAATCATCATCTATCAACATATGCATATAGGAAGTTTAAAGTGCACACATCACATAGGACCATCAAAATCATGTATATATATACTCATAACAAGATAAAATGTACATCAGTGTCCATCACATATACATGTATACATTAAATTACCGCTATACATTTGTAATACTTAAAAAAATAGGCAATTTCATAGATAACCGCTATGGATCATGAAGTTGTCCATGTGGATGGCCTAACCCCTCTTGTCCCATCTCCCCCTCTATCTTGAGGAGGTATCATCCCTACTGAGACTTGTGAACCCCCTCCACCTATAGTGTGTGAAATCAATCTCTTGATGTACACATCAACTCTCTGATCCTCATGTATGACCTCATAGTATAGATGACGGTAATACTCCATCTTGCAAACAACTCTAGTCTCTCGTCTATGGGTAGTGAGTGTCTCCTAAACCACCTACATCACACCAAGACTAGTCGTAGCCTATAAATAGATCTCTTATTGTCCCTTGTACTCCTCGACCCTGGACTGATATGTATCCCTCTCCTGTGTGACCACTTGCAACTCTTATCTCAATTCATCTACTTGTTGCTTCCCAGTTGCCCCCATGTAAGCTCTTCATTGTCAACCTCAGCCTGCAATCTATCCAGAGCACTCTAAGAAATATATGTGTGTGCTCTCTCCCTAGCCAATAACCTTTGAACCCTAGCTACCTCTTCCTATAAACTAAGCTCTAATGCCTAAGTTGTATCTAGGAGTCCCTAAATTCACCCAACCTTTATTTGAAAATTGTCCCATTCTGTGGCAGCTATGCCATACACCTCATGTGCTATGTATCTTGGAGGTGGTCCTTGTACTTGTGCCTAGGTTCATTGTGGTCCCCATCCCTATTCTTGGGTTGGTTTTGGTCCTCGTCCCTATTCTCGGGTTGTTTGTGGTCCCTAACCGTATACCTATGCTTGTATGGATATCATTGGAGGAGCTCTATCTATTGATACCTATATTGCCCCTTGGCATCTCGATGTTGCCACCCTTGGCTAACCCATACCACCACATCCTCCTCCTCCCTCTCCCCCATTGTCCCATTTTTCATCCCCCTCTGCTCCATCACCATCCCCTCCCCTAGCTAGCTTCTCATCTATAGGTACAACTCCAAGCACTATCAATCTGATTGGCATGTGGCCCACCCACCACTACGCATATGTCGGTGTAACTCTTACACCTTGAAATAAATCCTACCCCTACTACCATGGTAGTATTGCCATCCCTAATCATGATTCTCTTTCACCCCTAAGGTCTACCCTGATCCCCCATAGGTTTCCTACTTCCCATGTGACCAATAGATGTGGGAACGCATCTAGGATGACATCCTGAACCCAAACAAACTATCGTAACACCTTGGATGGCATATATTAGGAAATCATATATGGTATCCGCACAATCAGCCAAAAGTCCATTTGTGCAAACCTGAGGTAATTAAAATCCTCCCATCCATCCTCTTCACAATCTTGTTGTTGTGTGACCTAGTGTCCCAAGGTCTCACACCCTACATATGGTGTCCACTCAAACCCCTTCATCTCATCTAGTCACCATCACCAGTGACCAATAGAGTTTGTAGCCTCATACTAAATTGGTGGTCGGTACTTGTAGGCATATGAATCATAGGCATCCCATGTCTCATGGATTCTAATGGGGCATATCACTACAATATTCTCCCATGCCCACTAGTAAGAGAGTCACTCCTCCTAGTGTCCTATGTCTCTGATAGCCACACACATGTAAGTCATAGTATAATTGGCCTAGAATAGTGTACCCCCAGCAGTATCTCTCCCCCTCATCCTCTAGCATGGCACTCATTACTCGCAACCACCTTTGGGGAAATTTTTGTCTTGCATGATCTGACATTAATCTACCTCTAGTCAACCCTTCTAGGTATAGGGCCACCCATCGCAATTGTGGGTGGGCTGCCATCATTGGTCTCCATGGTAGCCACTATCTTGAGGTCAAAATCTAATCATATGGTCACCCAAATTTTGTCTCTACATAGGGCTCTACACCCTCTTGTATATACTCTAGGATCAGTCCCCGAATGGGGATGCGGTATATCAGCCAAAGATCGAACAGAGTAATGGTCGCCTCTCTGATGCAAGAGCATCTTGGGTCCTTGGCAATCCTATGTCACCAAAAACATGTTTGAATTTTTTTGTGTTTCTTGATTCCTTCTTTGACTGAGTTGGCTCGGTAGTTGCTTGAGTTCCTTCTTTAACCGAGTTGGTTGGTTAATTCCTTGGTGCTCGATTATCTTTTTCTTGCACTCGGTTATCTTTGTGGGCAGTTGGTTATCCTTTCTTAACGAGTTATTTGTTGTAGTTTTTTGTTGAGGTTGACTTGTTCATTTAATTGAGGTCATGATTTTAATGCTAGTATCTATCATTGGGATGCATGTAGACCTAAATGTAGTCATTCCCTTCTGTTAATGGTGGATTTGAAGGCCGATTTGTTCTATAGCCTCTTGTATATAATGTAGTCATTGGTTGTAGATTAAGAGTCAATTTTGGGAGTTAGGAGATCAAGTGTTTGAAATTAGAAGATATTTTCTAAATCCTCACATGTTGGAGGACTATTGTAATTGAATTGTAATATCAAGCCCTAACTGGGAAGGCCTTATAGCCTGGCATGTATGAATCTATTTGATGAAAGTTAAGGATCTAATCTACATTCTCTCTCTCTCTGGTTGTGTCACTAGTACATTTGAGACCTTTTTTCGATGGTAGATCATCAAAATTTAGACAGTTTATCAACAATATAATGACACTACCCACTGTCACAGTTTTGCAGTTAAAAAAAATGATGGCTGCCATAGTCGTCGTAATTACGATGACTATTGCCATCGCAAAAAGGGGGTTTCAACACAGTGAATATACTGTCGGGTCTATTTGTACCCATCCCAATTTTGACAGACCAACATGGAACATAGTTAGATTACTGACGGTAATTTTGTACATGTGATGGTTAACCATCATAGTGTTTCAACGTAATACCATCATTGGTAGATAGTTTACCTACGGAAATGCTATACGTGTGACGGTTATCCGTCGGGAGTTTCTGACAAATTGTCATCACTTTTCTACTGACGACATCATAATTGCGACGAAAATCAAATTTTTCTAATATATATATATATATATATATATATATATATATATATATATATATATATATATATATATATATATATATATATATATATATATATATATATATACATACATACATATATATATATATATACATACATATATATATATATATAGATACATACATATATATATATATATATATATACATATATATATATATATACATACATATATATATATATACATACATATATATATATATATAGATACATACATATATATATATATATATATATATACATTCATATATATATATATATACATACATATATATATATATATATACATACATATATATATATATATATACATACATATATATATATATATACATACATATATATATATATATACATACATATATATATATATATATATATATATATATATATATATATATATATATATATATATATATATTTGTTGATCAAGTTTGTATTAATTGGTGTTCTTGCAAATTTGGTTATGTCATTCGGAGATGACTTTGGAGTAGATTTGGTAGCGGCTCATGGATTTCATAGTTTTCATTATATCTTGTGAAGGACATTATACATTGTTAAAATTATCTATTTATCCAATAATATTTTGAATATCTTAGCATTGCATATAACTAAACATCTTAGCATTGCATGAGACACCACTATTGTGGCATTTTGTCAAACAGTTATTGTGCCTTGCCAGTATTTTTATTACATCTTGTGAAGGACTTTATACATTGTTAAAATTATCTATTTATACTTTCAGAATTAGCTCACTCCATTGCAAGGAACAAAGAGAATCCCCTGTGCTTTAACATCTTTGAGATGCCTCCTTTCATTAGCTTCATGTCACCTTCTCATAGCTTCCTATGTGTTTCATCCTTCATTTATACACTTACTTTCACCAAAATTTTAATTTTTTGATAGATTTTGCCAAAGGCTTTGTAGGAAACCAAGTAAGGGGTATTCTTGAGTTCAAACACATTGAGCTGCTACAACTGAATTATAAATCATGAATTACACTATAAACTTAATTCACTATAAATCAAGGGGCATTATAAATCATGAATTCACTATAAAATTAATGTATTGCTCTAGTTTTCATATGGAGATTTTGTCAAATGGTTGGCATGTATGTTTATTCAAATGGAGTTATATCATTTGGAATGGATATATGATAGGTTGATATTGAATTCTATGTCAAGATTTACAGCATTAAATTGATCATAGTTAGAAGAATCGGACACAAGAAGAATATGAGTATAGCCATACATAAGAAGAATATGAATGAATGTAAACATACTCAAGTGGATGAACATAAATAATGAAGGTACCTAATATTGCCTGAAGTAATGAAGTGTTGACCTGGGGTTCAATCTAGTATGCTCATGTATGATCCAGAAACTACAAGGAATGAAAGGATGGGGTTAGATCCAAAGGATCTAAGCAATGCCTAACACCCTATTATTGATCCTCATCTACAATTATGCATGTGCATAGTTAATCCATACACTTCTAAAAGGAACTATGCTATAGAACATGTGCACTCAAGAAAATACACTCAGGAACATGTGTAGTGTATAGGCACTGGAATCCAAATGAAGCCCTACATTTATGTCTCTATGAACACCTAGTGAATCACTATTGTGGTTGTATTTATGTCTCTATGAACACCTAGTGAATCATTTTTGTGACTGGATTATCCAAATAGTGCAACAACAACACCAAATGTTGTTGTTCCATCTAGTGTTGGTATGGCATCATTTCCAAATGATGCATCCACAAAAGTAACCCACCATGCCCATCAACACAAGGCAGTCATGATCAAGCATAAGAAATGGAGGGGACATTATCAAGGTCAAATTAGAGGTCAAATTTCATTCCTTGAAATTTTATATTTGTACAGTTATAAAGTTTCATGCCTTTAAATTTTATAACATAGTTCCTTAGCATTTGATCTTCATATTGCAGCCATGACTTGAGGTAGGCATTCAAGCTTTGTCTTCTCATTAAATCAATTTCATTTTGATGGCATTTGTTGATTTAATTGTGACACCCACTTGGTTATAAACAAAAAGAAGAAGAAAAAGAAAGTGTCATTTGTAATTTTTGTGAATTCGAAGAGCTCTCACGAAGATGGCACTACACTTTTGCGTGGTGCGAAGAGGGCATTCAAGTTTGGCATATGTGAAGAGGTGGGCACCATGTGGGAAGAGGGCACTAGCACTTGAGGTAGGCATTCAAGCTTTGTCTTCTCATTAACTCAATTTCATTTTGATGGCATTTGTTGATTTAATGGCACAATATGAATGTTAATAGTGGCATTGTTTACATCTTAGCATTTGGAAGGCTTGATGACCCATGAGCTTTGAGAGCTAGGGCATCATTGCTATTACCTTCAAGGTATTATGTGAAGTGTTTTATCTCTCTTTATTTGTTTTGTTGTTGATATTCACTATGTAGTACTCCCTGTTTATGATCATTTCATGAGAAAATGTCTTGATGGCTCATGGGCTGCAAGCTAGGTCCTCATGCATTGTTTATGAGCTCACTATTTGAGCACCTCATGTCCCTATTTGATTGGCCAGTGTTGTGTTTGTTATATTCAGTTTACTTCATATATTTAGTCTTCATAAATACGTTATAAAACAACATAAAACTAACCCAAAATACTTTGTCTTAATAAAATCTTAATAAAATAATATTTTTAGTCTTAATAAAATCTTATAAAACAACATATATTGTGTGAAGTGTTTGATCTCTCTTTATATGTTTTGTTGTTGATATTCACTAGCTATGTGGTGCTCCCCGTTTATGATCATTTCATGAGGAAATGTCTTGATGGCTTGCGGGCTGCAAGCTAGGGCATTAGATGATGCTCTGTTTGTTATATTGTTGCTATCAAAATAGAATGGCAGTGGTGATTCAATGCATCTACAGCATGTTGATATTCACTATCTTGCATGATGCCCTAGCTTGTAGCTTGCAAGCCATCAAGACATTTCCTCATGAAATGATCATAAACAGGGAGTACCACATAGTGAATATCAACAACAAAATAAATAAAGAGAGATCAAACACTTCACACAATGCCTTGAAGGTAATAGAAATGATGCCCTAGCTCTCAAAGCTTGCAAGTCATCAAGCATTCCAAATGAAAAGATGTAAACAATGTTAGTATTAAATAGTGAGCTCGTGAATAATGTATGATGCCCTAGCTTGCAGCCTGTGAGCCATCAAGACATTTCCTCATGAAATGATCATAAATGGGGAGTACCACATAGCTAGTGAATATCAATAGAAAAACAAATAAAGAGAGATCAAACACTTCACACAATATATGTTGTTTTATAAGATTTTATTAAGACTAAATATATTGTTTTATGAGCTCACTATTTGAGCACCTCATGTCCCTATTTGATTGGGCGGTGCTTTGTTTGTTATATTGATGCTATTAGATCAAATAGGGACATCAGTAATAAAATAAGGACATCAAATAGGGACATTAGTAATAAAATAATACACTTACTATTTTGAATTTGAGATCATAAAGATTAAGATATCCCTATTTATTACTGATGTCCCTATTCACATCTTTTCATCAAATGACCCAAAAACATCAAGAATGGTCCTATATGGTCGCTAATAGCCAACTTTCAAAATAATATAAATGAATGCAAACATACATAAGTGGATGAATATAAATAATGAAGGTCCTATATAGACGGTTCTGATGCAAACCATTACAACAATTAAGCATTCATCATTTGGTATATGAACAAGTTAAAAACATGGAGACATCCAGACATGTGTACTGTGAGATTTCTTGTAAAAAATGGACTTGTGATGATTTTCCCAATAGTACATGTGTGGCAGGTTAGCTCAAAGTACTACTTAGGAAAATATGAATGTTCATCACCTGTGCATATCAGAGTTTATCAGAGAAGATATATGCACAACAAAACAAATAAAGAGAGATCAAACATTTCACACAATGCCTTGAAGGTAATAGAAATGATCAAACACTTCAAAATAGGGACATCGATAATAAAATAGGGACATCAGTAATAAAATAATACACTTACTATTTTGAATTTGAGCTCATAAAGATTAAGATATCCTTATTTTATTATTGAAGTCCCTATTAACATCTTTTCATCAAATGCCCCAAAAACATCAAGAATGGTCCTATATGGTCACTAATAGCCAACTTTCAGAAGAATATGAATGAATGCAAACATACATAAGTGGATGAACATAAATAATGAAGGTACCAAACATTTCCCGAAGTAATGAAGTGTTGACCCAGGGTTCAATCTAGTATGCTCTTGTATGATCCAAAACCTGCAAGGAAGGAAAAGATGGGGTTAGATCCAAAGGATCTAAGCAATGTCTAGAACCCTATTACTATGATGATACAAGAACATAGTCAATCCATACACTTCTAAAATGAACTATGCTACAAAACATAAATAATGAAGGTCCTATATGGATGGTTCTAATGCTTTTCCATTTCAACAATTGAGAATTCATCATTTGGTATATGAATAGGTAAAAAAAATGCAGACATCTAGACATGTGTACTATGAGCTTTCTTGCAACAAATGGACTGATGATGATTTTCCCAATAGTACATGTGTGGCAAGAAAGCTCCAAGTAGTGCTTAGGAAAATATGAATGTTGATCACCTGTGCATATCAGAGTTGATCAAAGAAGGTATATGTACAACAAAACAAATAAAGAGAGATCAAACACTTCACACAATGCCTTAAGGTAATAGAAATGATCAAACACTTTAGAAGAATATGAATGAATGAAAACATACATAAGTGGATGAACATAAATAATGAAGGTACCAAACATTACCTGAAGTAATGAAGTGTTGACCCAGGGTTCAATCCAGTATGCTCTTGTATGATCCAAAACCTGCAAGGAAGGAAAAGATGGGGTTAGATCCAAAGGATCTAAGCAATGCCTAGCACCCTATTACTGATCCTCATCTACAATTATGCATGTCCATAGTCAATCCATACACTACTAAAATGAACTATGCTACAGAACATGTGCACTCAGGAAATATATGCATGCAATGAGTAAATCAAGACCAAAATAGAGCAAAAAGTATGATGTCAAATGTGTTATCAAGAAACACCTCATGGGATGTGAGTCAACATGGTATATATGTTGTTTATACAAGATTAGTAAAAGTACATCTACAACCTTAACAACTTGGCAATATTGATCCAATAACAGGAAATACATTACAAATGCCAAGGTCACGGTCTCAATAAAATAAATAGTGTATAAAAAAACATATGATGCATGAGCTCAAATTCAAAATAGTAAGTGTATTAATGTATGATCTAATAGCAGAAACCTCATTGATCATTACCTTTGACTCCTCCATCATTATAGAAGAGATAACTACCTACAACTATATTTCATAATTCCTCCTTTGAAGTCATAGGTTAGTTTAACTATTGGACAATGAGATGATAGGAGTTTTAAATAGATTTGAATAAAAACTAAGAGTATTAAATTTTATTTGGTCCTATTGTGATTTCAGGGGAGAAGAAGTCTAAGACCTTTTCAATGGATTAGGGTGGTGTATATAGCTTGTAAGTTTATATGTTTGCACTTTTTTGTTTGAGATTTAATTATGCTAGTTTTTAAATAGAAAGATTTTTCTTTCTTATTTCAAATTCATTCCTTCATATGTCATACCTGATGCATAGTGAATTCATAGGAGTTTCAAATAGATTTCAAGAAAAACTAAGAGAATTCAATTTTAATTGTTCTTATTGTGAATTTAGGGGCGAAGAAGGCTAAGATCTTTACAGTTGATCTTGTGTGGGAAAGGTACTAAATTTATTCTTTTCACAATCTAAAATTGTTTGGAGTTGATTTCAGCTCTTCATCATAGAAAGAGATCTATAATTTATAGATCATTGTGACAAGCATTTTTAATTCAAATTTATGACTAAGTGTTACAACTAAGAAATGTAAATTAGGTTGACTTCCAAACACCATAGGCAACTTTAGCAGATCATGTTTGATGAAAATGATAATGAAATTTGGCATGTGCGGGCAAAGGAATGATGTGGTCTTCATTTTGTTTGGGCTATGGTTTTCATGTATAGTTTTTGTAAAAGTTTTCACCCTTAAACTAAACCTGTCCTTCCTAGTATCTAGATTATTGATGCTTCTATTGGTATTAATTTGGATGCTAGTTCTCATGCTCTTTGGTGCCTTTCCATGCTTTATTTGGTGTTGAGTTTTTAACTTGCTAACCTCCTTGATCTGTCAGTGTCCTCTATGATTTTGGATGCTATATTTTCCCGAGTCTAGTTGGTGCCTTACTTTCCCCTCTTTGGTTCCATGCTTTCTTACATTAAGAGTTCATTTTGTCTCTGATTAGGGTACTATTTCTCCTTGACTATATTCTTTTGGGGTCTAATCTATTGAAGTTGTTTCTTTTTTCTTTGAATCATTACTTACAATTACTTTTGATGCAATATTTGTGTGAAGAACAAGAACAAAATGGTGAACAAGTGTATTTGACAAAGATAAACATGACACATTTTGTTGGGCTGATTGGGTTGGCCTAGTACCATTTACATGGTCTGGCCAAATATTAAATAGTGAGCTCATGAACAATGCTAGTATTAAACAGTGAGCTCATGAACAATATATGATGCCCGAGCTTGCAGCCCGCAAGCCATCAAGACATTTCCTCATGAAATGATCATAAACGGGGAGTACCACATAGTGAATATCAATAGAAAAATAAATAAAGAGAGATTAAACACTTCACACAATACTTTGAAGGTAATAGAAATGATGCCCTAGCTCTGAAAGCTCACAGGTCATCAAGCATTCCAAATGAAAAGATGTAAACAATGCTAGTATTAAACAGTGAGCTCATAAACAATGTATGATTCCCTAACTTGCAGTCTGCAAGCCATCAAGACATTTCCTCATAAAATGATCATAAACAGGGAGTACCACATAGTGAATATCAATAGAAAAACAAATAAAGAGACATCAAACACTTTACACAATGCCTTGAAGGTAATAAGAATGATGCCCTAGCTCTCAAAGCTCACAAATCATCAAGCATTCCAAATGAAAAGATGTAAACAATGCTAGTATTAAATAGTGAGTTCATGAACAATGTATGATGCCCTAGCTTGTAGCCTTCGATCCATCAAGATATTTCCTCATGAAATGATCATAAACAAGGAGTACCACATAGTGAATATCAACAGCAAAATAAATAAAGAGAGAACAAACACTTCACACAATGCCTTGAAGGTAATATAAACAATGCCCTAGCTCTAAAAGCTCATAGTTCATCAAGTATTCCAAATGAAAAGATGTAAACAATGCCAGTATTAAATAGTGAGCTCATGAACACTGTATGATGCCCTAGCTTGCAACCCGCAAGCCATCAAGACATTTCCTCATGAAATGATCATAAATGGGGAGTACCACATAGTGAATATTAATAGCAAAACAAATAAAGAGAGATCAAACACTTCACACAATGTCTTGAAGGTAATAGCAATGATGCCCTAGCTCTCAAACCGCATGGGTCATCAAGCATTCCAAATGAAAAGATGTAAACAATGCTAGTATTCAATAGTGAGCTCATAAATAATGTATGATGCCCTAGCTTGTAGCCCGCGAGCCATCAAGACATTTCCTCATGAAATGATCATAAATAGGGAGTACCACATAGTGAATATCAACAAAAAAATAAATAAAGAGAGATCAAACACTTCACACAATACATTGAAGGTAATAGAAAAGAGACCCTAGCTCCCAAAGCTCACAGGTCATCAAGCATTCCAAATGCTAAGATATAAACAATGCCACTATTAACATTCATATTCTACCATTAAATCAACAAATGCCATCAAAATGAAATTGAGTTAATGAGAAGACAAAGCTCAAATGCCTACCTCAAGTGTCAGTGCCCTCTTCCCACATGGTGTCAGCCTCTTCACGTACACCAAACTCGAATGCCCTCTTCGCGCCATGCAAAAGTGTAGTGTCATCTTTACGGAAGCTCTTCAAATTCACAAATTACAAATGACACTTTCTTTTTCTTTTTTTTGTTTATAACCAAATGAGCATCATAATTACGATGTCATCATTGATATTATAATACTGTCAGGGGCACTTGCAAAACAAACACAAATTGTAGTGGCATCGCAAATTAGTGTCAAAATTTGACCCCAAATGCTGTAGTGTGTTATTCCACATTGTTGTTGTTTGACAATAGGTTTGGATAGTCCTTTATTGGATTCTATGACCCTCAATGTGGCAGGTGGTATCAGAGAGAGTTGAGATTTGGATATAGTTTTGTGAATCTAGCTTTGAGGGTTCCTTGTTAAACCCTAATTGATCTTGTTGTACGGTAGCAAATTATGATCTGACCTAGAATTGTAGAGGGTTTCAAGATGGTTCATGGGAGGCGAGATGTAGATCTAGGATTGGCATACATGTTGAGACAACTTGCTACTAGGTTAGAAGTTTTTGAGACAACCTAGCAAAGAGGAAGACATCTTGAAGATGTTAGTGATGAAGAAATTGAAGAAGAACATGGTGAAGATGAACCTGCACTTGTGATGGATCACGGTGATGAGAGATTGTTGAAATCTCTGACAAATTTGAAGTCTAAACCATATTTCAACCCTCTTGAATACAGTGGAAAGATGGATTTGGATGAGTTGGTGGATTGGATCACCAAGATGGAAAAGTACTTTGAGTATGAAAATGTCCCCGAGGAAAAGAAAGTGAAGATTGCAAGCACAAAGTTTAAAATTCATGCATCCTCGTGGTGGGAGCATCTACAATTAGACCGAAAGAGGAAAGGCAAAGACAAAATCAAGGTATGGAATAAGATGGTAAATAAGTTGAAAGGAAATTTCTTACAATGTGATTATCAGATTAACCTAGTTAGGCAAATGCAAAGTTTGAGGAAGAAAGATAGCTCGGTAAAAGACTATACTAAGGAATTCTATAGATTAGATATCATAGCTAGACATGATGAAGATGAAGTGGAAAGAATTTCTAGGTACCTAAATGGGTTAAGAGTTTCCATCCAAGAAGAAATAAGTTTGGTTAAGTTGGAAAGCATTGAAGAAGCTTATCAGCTTGCCCTAAAAGCCAAGGATAAATTCAACAAAAGACATGAGCAAAGACAAAGAGGAAGAGGTGGTAGATTCCCTAGAGGTAGAGGTAGATCTTACGGAAAAATAATAGATCTGATCAAGACAAAACAAATCTGGATAAAGGAAAGATCGAGTGGAAAGGTGAAAGTTCATCTAGAGGAAGAGGCAATAATCACCAAGGTGGTTTTAGTAGAGGTGGATTCCAAGGAACTTGTTAAAATTGTGGAGAAGAAGGACATAGGTCATTTGAGTGTACACATGAAAGTAAGAAAGTCGATAGTAGTAGAAATGCCTTGGTGCAAGAAGATTCACCAAATGAACCTGAGAAGGAAAAGAACCTAATGGTGAGGAGAGCACTTTGGAGTGAAAGCAATAAGAAAGATCCGGTAAGAAAAAGTTTATTTCAAGACTAGATGTAGAGTTGATGATGAGGTGTGGAAGGTAATCATTGATAGTGGAAGCTCTGAGAATTTGGCATCTGAGGAAATGGTTACAAAGTTATAGTTGGAAAGGTTGAAATACCCAAAGCCCTATTAGATTTCATGGATCAAGGATGAGCATACACTCTTGGTAAGTGAACAATGTTATGTAAATTTGAAAATTGGAAAGTACTATGATAAGGTGTTATGTGATATCATGCCTATGGATTGTTGTCATATTTTGTTGGGTAGACCTTGGCAATATGATAAACAAGCTATATGTGATGGGAGATTGCATAAGTATATTATTTGGGTTGATGGGAGAAAGTAAATCTTGTTGTCTTTGATTGAAGAACCTATTAGTAGTGTTTGTACATCTATGAAAATTTGTCAGATGGAAGGGAGAATTTTTTTTAAGGATTTGAAGAAGAATGATGTATGTTTTGTTGTGATTCCTAACAAACCAAGTAAGAAAATAGAGGATAGCATACCTGAAGAGATTGATAAGATACTCACTGAGTACAAAGAGATCATATCTAATAATGTACTTGATGGTTTTCCACCGAAGGGAAGCATTGATCATTGCATGGATTTAATCCCTGGAGCTAGTTTACTGAATAAGGCACCACATTGGTTAACACCTACCAAGACTCAAGAATTGAACCGATAGACTCAAGAATTGTTGTAGAAAGGTTTGATCCAAGAAAGTTTGAGTCTTGTTTAGTAATAGTTGTATTGGCACCTAAGAAGAATGTGGAATGGTGAATGTCTACTGATTCCAGAGCAATCAATAAGACAACAGTGAAATATAGGTTTCCTATACCGAGAATGGATGATATAATGGATAGTTTGACTAGAGCAGAGTATTTTACCAAGATTGATTTGAAAAGTGGATATCATCATATTAGAATGAGATAAGGTGATGAATGGAAGATTGCTTTTAAGACAAGATAAGGTTTGTATGAGTGGCTAGTTATGCCTTTTGGTTTAACTAATGCACCGAGTACTTTTATGAGGTTGATGAATGAAGTTTTGAAGAAATTATTGGGTAAGTTTGTGATTGTATACCTAGATGATATTTTGATATTTAGTAAGACTAGAGAAGAACATTTGTTGCATGTTAGACAAGTGTTGCAGAGATTGAAAGAAGAAAAGTTGTTGATTAACTTGAAAAAGTGTTCCTTCATGAAAGAGGAGATTGTTGATTTGGGATTTGTGATTTCAGCTGATGGTTTGAACATGGATCTTGAAAAGGTTGAAGCTATTTTGAATTGTCCTACACCTAAGAATTCTAGTGAGGTAAGATCATTTCATGGTTTAGCAAGTTTTTACCAAAAGTTCATTAGGAATTTCAGTCCAATTTGTAATGCTATGACTCAGACTATGAGAGGAGATAAAATATCATTTAAGTGGACACATGGAGATAATAAAATTTTTGAGACTCTGAAGAAAAAGGTTGTTGAATTACCTATATTAGCATTGTCTAATTTCAATAAGGTATTTCAAGTAGAATTTGATGCAAGTGGTAGTGCAATAGGAGTTGTGTTGAGTCAAGAAGGTAAACATGTTTCTTTCTTTAGTGAGAATTTGAATGATGCAAAAAGGAAATATTATGTGTATGATCAAGAGTTTTATGTGATTGTTCAAGACCTAAAGAAATGGAGACATTATTTGATACCAAGTGAATTTGTGTTGTATACCGATCATAAGGCTTTACAGTACTTGGGTAGTTAAAATAAGTTGAATCAGAGACATATGAAATGGGTTGAGTATTTGCAAAGTTATACATTTGTGATAAAGCATAAGAGTGGAGTCACTAACTAAATTGCTGATGCATTGAGTAGAAGAAGATTTTTTATGACCAAGATGAAAATTGAAGTTTTTGGTTTTGATGACATGAAAGATTTGTATGAAACTGATCCTAATTTTTCTAAGTCATGGAGAAAGTGTAGAGCACCTATTCAAGATCAACCGAGTACTAAATGGGAAGATTATTTCATTTAGGAAGGTATGTTGTTTAAAGGTATTTAGTTGTGTATATTGAGAGGATCAATGAGAACTAATTTGATAAAGGAGAAACATAGTAGTGGTTTAGCTGGAAATTTTGGAATTGATAAAACATTGAATTTTCTTAAGGAGAAATAGTTTTGGCCATGGTTGTATAAGGATGTTCAGAAATTTGTAAAAAGTTGTGGAATTTGTCAAGTTGCAAAGGGAGTAAGTCAGAATATTAGATTGTATATGCTGATTTCTGTTTCAAAGAAACCTTGGATTGATATCAGTGTGGATTTTGTTCTTGGCTTACCGAAGACGGTGAGAGGTAATGATTCTATATTTGTTGTTATGGATAGATTTTCTAAAATGGCACATTTTATACCTTATAGAAAGACATCAGATGCAGTGCATATAGCAGATCTTTTCTTTAATGAAATTTTTAGATTGCATGGATTACCGAGAAGCATCATCCCTGAACAAGACAATAAATTTGTTGGATACTTTTGGAAGACCCTTTGGAAAAAGTTGGGCACTAGGTTGAGATATAGTTCTACATTTCACCCATAGACTGAAGGATAGATGGAGGTTGTAAATAGAAGTTTGGATAATCTTTTGAGATGTTTAGTTGGAGATACACTGAGTAATTGGGATTCTATGTTGGCACAAGTAGAGTTTGCATACAATAATTCAATGAATAGAACTACTAGAAAGTCACCTTTTGAGATTGTAAATGGCATACAACTGAGAGGTCTATCAAATTTGAGGGATATTGTTGGTGAAGAAAAGAGAAGTGTTGAAGGAGAGGACTTTGTTGAGTTCATGAAGACATTGCATGAAGAAGTAAAACATAATTTGGAGAAAAGTAATTAGAAAATACAAGGCTAGAGCAGATAGATCAAGAAGACATAATACTTTTGCAATTGGGGATGAAGTAATGGTACACTTGAACAAAGGCATATTTCTTGTTGGAACATATGGGAAGCTGAAAATGAAGAATTTTGGTCCTTGCAAGATATTGAGGAAGTTTGACAGTGGAAATTCTTATGAGATTGAGTTTCATGATGACATGGATATATCACCTATATTCAACATTGCAGATTTGTATGAGTATCATGAATCAGATGAAGAAATGATAGCATCAAATGATTATCCTAAGAAGATGATAGAAGAAGTTGAGCAGATTTTGGAACAAACAATTGGTAGAAGTACAAGAGAAAAACACTATATGGAATATTTGGTAAAGTGGAAGAATAAACCGATTAAAGACAATTCATGGATCTCACACTCTGAGTTAGATTCAGCTCAGGTTGTACATGTTGTATGATTCAGAGAATCATTTCAAATAACCCTAGGTGTCTGATGTAGGAGCATCTTGGGTCCTTGGCAATCCTGTGTCACTAAAAACATGTTTGAAGTTTTCTGTGTTTCTAAGTTCCTTCTTTGACTGAGTTGGCTCAGTAGTTGCTTGGGTTACTTCTTTAACTAAGTTGGTTAATTAATTCCTTGGTGCTCAGTTATCTTTTCCTGGCACTCGATTATTTTTGTGATCGGTCTCTTATCCTTGCTTACCAAGTTGTTTGTTGTAGTTTTCTGTTGAGGCCGACTTGTGCATTTAATTGAGGTCACATATTTAATGTTGGTATATATCATTGGGATGCATGTAGACCTAGATCTGGTCATTCCCTTTTGTTAATGGTGGATCTGAAGGCTGACTTGTTCGGTACCCTCTTGTATATAATGTAGTCATTGGTTGTAGATTAGGAGTCAGTTTTGGGAGTTAGGAGATCAAGTGTTTTAAATTAGAAGATAGTTTCTAAATCCTTACATGTTGGAGGACTATTGTAATTGATTTATAATATCTAGCCCTAACCAAGAAGGCCTTATAGTCTAGCATGTATGAATCTATTTGATGAAAGTTAAGGATTTGATCTACATTCTCTCTCTAGTTGTGTTATTCTACATTGTTTTTGTTTGGCAATAGGTTTGGACAGTCCTTTATTGGATTCTCTGACCCTCGATGCATCACTCTCCCATCAGAAAATGGAAACTCGAGGTAGGGTCATGTCACCTCTCGATCAATGCAGTCATGAGTGCATTATGTTCTCTCAAGCATGGCCATAGATGTGCATTCTCCAAGCCACATAGTGTGACTTGTCCCTACTCTATTGGTGTTAGTTGGTCTGGAAAGGTCATCATGTCTGACTATCTCTCTCACAATCAAAATTCCACCTCTACCTCCTACATTCATTAAATCCATGCTTGTCAGTCCTTTTTGGTTAGTCTTGGGCATCCTCTACCCCTCCTTGTCCTGTATTTTTCCCTCCCCTAACTTTTGTCTTGCATCTTTTGGTTCAATCGGTGGAGACATCGATTTCCTGCATAGATGACAATCGGCGCTTACGTCGATCTATGGAGATATCAATTAAGGTTTGGGCCCCTGCATGTCTACCATGGTCTCACAGATGAAAGTTCAGATTTTAATCTCTACCCCTTACCTATCATCCTTGTAGATGACAATTGGTCGATCATTGTCTCCACCCCAACACCCTTTCCCCTATTTATGGCCCCTAACTAAGCAATAAATATGACAATTGAACTTTCACAAAGCTCGATCGGAGTACTCACCGGTGGTCATGCATCTTTTGCATGCTGATAGGTCCAAATTACATGCTCTCCAAGCTACATACAATCTCACATGCCATCCATCTTGCTCTCTCTTTGCTTCATATTTTTTCTCGTTGAGAGTGAAAGTGAGTCCTTCTAAGGCCCTCATGGACTATTTATAGGCCCCTTGGGCCCTGTTTTTCATCCTAACCCCCATTTTTCGCTCTTTTTTTCCCTGATCTCCTCATAAGTCATGCAATTGTTCCTTTTCCCTTCTCGTCTACCTCTTTTTGATAAAATTACCCAAAATTTTATTTTTTGTATTATTTTCTCGAGGGGGCACTCCTTCACCCCCATTGACTTAGGACCTTATGTTCCCTCTAGGGCATCTAGTTTTTCTTTTCTTTGACACCATTCTCGATGTTGCATCAAGGAGGGGAAAAATGTAGATGCTTAAAATCATCCCTTAACATTATAATTATTTGCTTATATTTGTTATATTCTTCTACCTATTTAATTAAATTTGGTTCGTTATTCTATAGTATTTAAATTTAATTTAAATACCTTCTCTTTAAGTGTATTAAATTTTATTTAATACCTTTTCTTCATTTAATCCCTCTTTAAATAAATATTAATTTATTTATTTCCCTTCACATTTTATTATTCTCCTAAACCATGATTAGTATAAATTTTAATTTAAGATTAATCCTAAATCTGGACCTAGATCCTACCCTACCCACATCACTCTCAACAAATAGAACTACTTACTAATTAAATAAGGTTAATTAGGCTAATTTTTGGATTCCTACACCCATTAGTCCTGATTGTTTGCTCACACACTAGTACAATTTGGACCTTTTTTCAATGAACGATTGGTCGAAGTTTCTACCCAAATGGGTCAAACACTCGACCAACTGATTGGTCGCTATTTTTTTCATCAAAATATCGACATATCTCTTTAATCATGGAATGTTTGATGCCAATCTTGGTCAAAAATGACATTGGAAAGTGGTGTATATTAGTCAAAAATTTGACCAAAGTTGGTCAAAATGCTTGGCCCATCCGACCAGGATGCGAAAACCATGACGGTCATATTTTGACCAAATTGCATCACAATATAGACCAATATTGGTTGAAATATTTGGTCGCTCCAACCAGGATGCCAAACCCACGACACCATAGTTCGATGCAAAATGGTCAATTTTTAGACCAAACTAGGTCAGAGTTTTGACGCAGGTTAGTCGAAATGTCGACTACAGTTAGTCAAAATTTTGACTAAATATGGAATGTTTAAAAAAAACAAATGAAGATAAATATCCAAACTAATCACCAACAACATCCTGATTAGTGATTAGTCTAGATATTTATCTTTAGGTGTCCACACTCATTCTACTACTTGTTGCCAGCTGGTCCTTGCTCGTTTTGTTTTCCAGACTGTTTTGGGCTCTAGCAATCCATCTGCTTGTTGGGGATGTTGGTGGATAGAGTCCTTAACTAGTCCTTAACCTGATGAGTCCTCACGTTATCAAATTTTCAAGTCTTGCTTGAGAAAATCACCCATCTCAAAGAATGTGGACGTAATGGTGCTAGCCTGTTATACCCATGGATTCAGTGGAGTTGATATTACAGAGATTTGTTAGTGGGCTTGCAAGTATTCTATTAGAGAAAATATTGAGAAGGTGAGTTTCAATTGTGGCGGCTTTTGTAAACTAGATTTGGTTATGAATTTCTTAATGCTTTTATTTGAACTGGTGTGTTATAATTTTACATTTTTTGATTCAATTTTCCTCAACTTGTATCTTATTATTTCAATTTTTCATGTTCTCTTTCCTCTTCACTTTTACAGAATATTGAACGTGAAAGAAAAAGAAGTGAGAACCCTGAGGCAATGGATGAGGATGATAGTGACGAGGTAGCTAAAATAAAGGTTGCTCATTTGAGGAGTCAATGAAATATTCCCAAAGAAGTGTTAGTGATGCTAATATTCAAAAGTATCAAGCCTTTGCACAAACACTACAGCAATCTCAAGGCTTTCATTCTGAATTTTGATTTCTAGATAGACATGTTGGTGCTTCCACTAGTGCTTCGGATGTATTTGCTACAGCAGATAATAAAGATGATGATGACTTATACAGGTTACACATCCACATCCACATCTGATATAAAATTTATTATTATAAATTTTTATTATGGAAATCTATTTTATATTTGTCTATATTATTCTGAAGCCTTGTTATAGAAATCTATTTTATATTAATCCTCAAAATTAGTTAGCAAATCTTCTTCTTTCTTTCTAAATTCATGAACGATTCTATTTTTTTGTAGTAAGTAGCATACATAACAGATAAACATGAAATCAGCAACAAATATCTACCTCTAAATACAACTCCAAATGAATGAATAAAAGAAGAAAATGATAATGTTGATTGGATATCCAGTAAATTAAATAGTTTAATCATGTAAACATATGTGGATGTGGATGTGGATGTGCAACCTTATGTTTTTACTAATAAGTCTTTGTTTGTTAGGCATACTGATTATAAGTACTTGAGGTATCTAGTTATTGATATGTCCCTGGTATTTTCATGCATTTAATCTTATAAAATTATCAATTCTTAAGAATTAAGCATACTAATAAGTCAATCTTCATTGTCTTCATTATGGGGGACATTGTGAAAGATGTTTGATATAGTCATCTAGTTATGGTTAGGATAGTTCCAGTCAAAATGCTGAAAGGGACATAACAAATAAGAGGGTTTCATGACCAAGAGCAGCATGGATTCAATGCAAAATGCAATCATAGTCATTTATGCATCAATGAAGTTGATAACAATTGGTGAGGCAGGAGCAATAAAAGAAAATCATTTTATAAACAAGGAGCAGTTGAATATTATCATACTTTGGAGCAACAATCATTTCCATATGAAAAATTGTGTAGGATTTGAGCAATACAAATCCACAAAACCCGAAGATCACCTGCATACAAAAACTTATTACAAGGAAGTAGAGACAAGGAAGAGGGCAAGGGTTTGACTCAAAAAATGAAGAAGAAAATATCCTCAATTAATGAATGAATTAAATGTACAATGGATCATCCTTATAAAGGAGATCGAAAGCCTTGAAAGGCAAACCCTAGTGCATGTAATAATTAGTTAAATTATTACAAGATTAATGCATGCAAGTTTATATTTAAAACAACTAGTGCATAATTTTAAATCAACTAGTGCATGTGTGTTTAAATATAAACAACTAAAGAAAAAGAGTTGACATCTTAAGAAGGGAGTAAATTTAATTAATATAATTAATACTTTACTCTAACACCCCCCCTTAAGATGAGCAACAATGCAGCTACAAAAAATGCAAGAAGAAATCAAAGGAAACTACAGTGCTGAAAGCAAAAAATGGGTCCCGGCAACATGGCCTGATGAGGTACCCATGTACAAAAGAGAGTCTCTATAAAGCGGAGAAATAGAGAAAAGCACATGGGAAAAACTCTACTCCAAAAGGAGACAAAGACTAATCTGAAGGACTGAAGAAGCCTCCAAAACTAAGAATGTTTCAGAAAATAGGAACAATAATGAACATGTAGAACATCACTGAAGCAAGAAGATGCAAACTCTGTCAAGAAGTAACTGTTGATCTGAAAATCTTCCACTAAAATAGAGCATGACCAGGTAGAGAAGACTATAATCTATATGAGTGCCCTCAAATGACACTACTCGAATCAGGAGGCAAACAAAGGCAAACAACTAAACTTGAAGATATAGATGGTATAAAATGTAAGATTTCACAAATGTGCAAATCCATAAAAAACCAAGATCACCTGCAAGCAAAATACCAGAAGCTGGAGCGAAAACCTGAGAGAGAGAGAGAGCAAGGGTTTTTGAGAATCTCAGCGGAGTGAGAGCAAAATTGTATTTCTCAAAAGTATGAACAATAATTACAAAAAGCGGCTTATAAGGTGAGAAACCCTAAAGCCGGAGAAAGCTAGGTTTGTGCATTTAATAATTAATAAACATATTAATTATTATGCACCTAAATGACAAGCTTAAGTGAAAAAAGAATAATAGTGACCTTTAATAATTAAATCAGATAGACTTAATTATAAAGGTAAATATACTATTACTCTAACACCCCCCCTTAAGCGAAGCTCAGGAGGAAACTAACCTAGCACAGCTAAGAAAGCAGGAAAATGGGTCCCGGCAATAAGGCCTGATCAGGTACCCAACAACAAAGAAATCTCTGTGAACCGGGAAAATAGAGAAAACCCAGTGGGAAAAACCCTACCCCAAAAGAGATACAACAACATGCTGAAAAAAACATGAAGGAAGGAAGGACTCAACAAGACCCCCCAAGGACAACTTCTGTCACCCCAAGCATAGAACGCAATTGAAGATAGCGCGGAGATGCAAAGGGTTTGGTGAAGATGTCAGCAACCTGCGCGTCAGTGGGAATGTACTCCAAAGTGAGAACACCATCCTGGATCTGCTGACAGATGAAATGCATATGAAGCTCAATGTGTTTAGTGCGCTGATGCTCCACCGGGTTGCGGGAAATGTGAATAGCACTCTGATTATCGCACCACAGAACAGTGGGACGATCAGGAGGAAAACCAAACTCAGTCATCAACTACCGAAGCCATAAAATCTCCTGACTAGCATGAACTGCCACTCTGTACTCAGCCTCTGTAGATGAAAGTGCTCGAGCGTTCTGCTTCTTGCACGACCATGTGATAGGACCAGAGCCAAGACAAAAAACAAAGCCAGAAGTAGACTTCCGATCATCAATATCACCAGCCCAATCTGAGTCAATGTAGCCAACAATGTGAGGAGCCCATGATGTGTAGTGAATGCCATACATAAGTGTGCCCTGAATGTATCTCAAAATACGCTTGGCAGCTTGCCAATGACTCTCATGAGGCTCATGTGAGAACCGAGAGACGAGACCAACTGCAAAGGAGAGATCAGGATGAGTGTGTGTCAGGTATAACAAACTGCCAACCAACTGCCGATACAAAGTAGCATCCACTGAAGGCGTAGTGCAAGAGGTAGAAAAAGTAACACCCGACTGAAAAGGTGTGGGAGCAGGCTTGCAATCAAGCATATCAAAGCGCTGAAGCATGTCAAGAGCATACTTCTGCTGGTAAACAAAGATCCCAGTAGGTGACTGCACAATCTGTAGACCCAGAAAGAAGTGTAAAAGACAAAGGTCTGTCATCTCAAACAACTCCATCAATGCGCACTGAACATCCTGAATCATAGAAGATGAGCTACCGGTGATGAGAAGATCATCAACATATAGCACAAGTATCAAAATCTCATCCTCAAGACGCTGAATGTAGACTGTAGGATCGGAATGACAGCGTGTGAATCCTGTAGAAAGCAGAAAAGAGTCCATCTTCTCATACCAAGCCCGAGGGGCCTGTTTGAGACCATATAAAGAACGCCGAAGTCTGCAAACCAAGGAGGAATCCTGCACAAATCCTTGAGGCTGCTCCATGTAAATCTCCTCACTAAGATCACCGTGCAAGAAAGCACTCTTCACATCCATCTGAAAAATGGGCCATCCCTGAGAAGCTGCGAGGGATAAGACAAGGCGAATAGAGTTCATCTTGGCGACAGGGGCAAATGTCTCAGTGTAATCAATACCCTCAACCTGTGAAAAACCCTTCGCAACAAGACGTGCCTTGTACTTATCAATAGAACCATCAGCAGCAAACTTAGTACGATACAACCACTTGCATCGCACTAACTTTCTTCCCTTAGGAAGCGAACAAAGATCCCAAGTATGATTCTTCATCAAAGAAGAATACTCCTCCTCCATAGCACTGTCCCACTCAGTATGTCCTGTCGCTGCCCCAAATGTCTGAGGATCACCACAAATAGCATGACTCAGAAGACTGGAACCTGCAATATGAGACCGGGTGCGACGAGAGGTGGAAGGGTCACCAGCCAAAGAGCTTGCAGCATCAACTGTAACACGAGCCCATCTAGGCATATGTGGAGGATCCGGTGGCGGAGGTAAATGGGGATCACCAAGATCATCATCCTCATCATCCTGAAACAGACCTGGAAGAGATGAGGGAGTAGTGGTAAGTGAAGTAGACTCTGGAAGCGGGGTATCTACTGCAGGAAGGCGCTCATCAAACTGGACATCCCGTCGAAACAGGACCTCTCTGGAATCAGGATCAAACAACCTATATGCCTTAACATCCTCGCAGTAACCAACAAAAATGAGGTGTCGGCTCTTCCGCTCCATCGCTTTCCTCTGAGCGTCAGGCACAAATGCCCATGCTGCACTACCAAAAACTCGAAATGAAGATACATCAGGCTTGACATGAGACCAAGCCTCTTCAGGAGTCATATGTCGAACTGCCTTGTGGGGCATCCGATTCTGAATATAGTTGGCACAATTGACAGCCTCTGCCCAAAAAGACGAATCCATGGACCTGGACTGAATCATACAATTAGCCATCTCCTGAAGTGTTCTGTTCTTTCTCTCTGCCACACCATTCTGCTGAGGGGTGTAGGGCACTGAAAACTGATGCTGAAGACCATGTTCAGAGCAAAAATCCCTGAAAGCCTGGTTCACATACTCCCCCCCATTATCGGTGCGTATCCGGCGAATAGAAAGACCAGATTGCTTCTCCAAAAATGTCTTAAAGACTCGAAATGAATCAAAGACATCAGACTTGTACTTCAAAAAGTACACCCATGTGCGCCTGGAGAAGTCATCAATAAATGTGAGCACATATCGGGCACCAAAAAAAGGAGTAGGAAAGGACATGAGGTCACTGTGAATCAACTCCAATGGTGCCAAAGCACGAGTAGCTCGTCCCTGAGGAAAAGGATCCCTATGTTGTTTGCCAAGAACACAACCCTGACAAACCCCATCAGTGCAAGTAATCTGTGGAAGCCCAAGAACAAGTGCCTGTGTGCTCATCTGCTGAAGATATCTGTAATTGACATGGCCCAAATGCTCATGCCAAAGTCTACTCACTGAATCTGCATGTGCTATAAGACAGGAACCTGTGCCAGCAGAAGACTCAAATCCATCAAATCTGTATAGGCGGGATGCAGTGTCAACACTCCCAGTAGCCACAATCATCTCAGTATCATGTAAGTCCCGAATAACCACATCATGTGGTGAGAACTCAACTGTCTTACCAGAGCCAGAGTGGCAAATCTGATAGATAGACAGAAGGTTCGTCGAAATGTCGGGGACAAAAAGAACATCCTGAAGAGAACCCCCAGCTAATGCAACTGAACCAGAACCCAAAACAGAAAGATGAGATGAGTTCCCAACAGCAATCTGTGAAGTAGCGCAAGGAGCAATTGAGGTGACCAACTACTGAGTGTATGTCATGTGGTGAGAAGCACCGGAATCAAGAATCCAGGTGGGCCCAGAAGTCATAGCTCGTGCAGTAAGAGCATGACCTTTCCCTGCAGGGGAGGAGGTGGACGGGGGAGCTAAAATGTGATGCTCCTGTATGGCTTCCTCTAAAGCCTCCAAACGTTTCCAACACCTGGAAATGGGATGTCCATCCTTTCCACAAAAGCTACAGGTCTCAACTGATTTCTTCTTAGTCTTGGAGGTAGACTCACTAGACTTCGAAGAAGATTTACCCTTAGAAGGGTTCGCTGGAGGTTTGGAATCATTTTTCTGTGCAGGTTTAGAGGAAGACTCATTGCCTGCGGAATCTTTCTTCGGTTTGCCTTTCTGTTTTGGTTTCCCCTGTGAAGACTGAGCAACCAACGCTTGGCTAGAAGACCCAGAAGCATCCATTTGTTGGATCTTTGCCTGTTCCCGTGTCAACCGATCACAGAATGTCTCAAAAGAAGGCATGGTGTGCCTAGCACCCAAAGCATCCATGGTGGAGTAGAAAGTGGAAGAAAAGATCTGATACTGTCCTCGCAACTTTGAGAGTATCAAGAAGATACACTCATCATTTGTCTTTGTTTTCCCACATCCCTGCAAAACTGAACGCAGAGACTTGAACTTCATCAAGAAGTCCTCAATGGTGCGAAAGCTGGTAGGTGTCAAAGTAGTCAACTCTGCATTAAGCTGAAGTGCCCTGAACTCATTAACTATGCCAAACAAATCTGAAAACTTGCCCCAAATGGCCCTAGGAGTGGTCAAACCTTCCAAGTGAAAGAGGAGACTGTCGAAGATGTTCAGTGCAATCAAGCCCATGGCTTCATCCATCTTATTTCTGTGCTGAAGAATCTCAAAGGGACGTTGCAGGACAGGTTGGTTCTCATCCAGACATGACCATAAGCCACGTGACATAAGAAGTCTGGTCATGTGTGCTTTCTAGGTATGATAATTATGCGGTGTCAGCCGGGCCACAGAGGGATCTGACATTGAGAGAAGAAGAAGACAGAAGTAGAAGGGTCTTTTCTGAAGTAAATTACAGAAAGGAAAAACACTCCCCCCACAATGTATAAAACAAACTCCCGTACAGCAAATAACTGAAAGCACAAAGAATGAGGAGAAAACCTGGACTCCAGATGCAGAGAAGGAGGAAAAGAGAAGCTTTGACTTTGACGCTAAAATAGAGAGCTCAAATGGCTGAATCAGCAAACCAAACTAGCATCATTGCGTCCGTCTCGGAAAGACCTTTTCGGCGATATATCATATGTCGATTTTCGAGTCCGTATGAACCCTGTAGGAGCAAAAAACGCCCAAGTACCCCCAAATGTAAGCTCTCTGGAAAAAACCAGGGACGGCAAAAAATTTGACGGCCGTATGACCATCACTGGGCCGTCACTGACGTCATAACCGTACGGTCAGAATTTTTTTTAAAAAAACCGCTGGAAAAATAAACCAGCAGATGACGTCAGATGACGTCACCTGCGTCTGCCTCGGGTGGCGGGCCGGTGGCCGGAAAGTGGCTCCACCGGCTGCGGTGGTGCCTGGGCGGAGCGGCGGTGGGGCCTGGGCGGAGCGTGGGTGGCGGCCGGGCGGTGGCCGGGCAGTGGCTGGCCGCGGCGGCGCGCTGGCGGCGCGCTGCCCGGCAGCCGCTGCGGGTGGCGCGGTGGCGGCGCGCTGGCGGCGCGCTGGCGGCGCGTCGTATTTTCTTAAAAAAAACCTTTTTTTTTTTATTTTCAAGATTTTTTTTTCTCGATTTTCGAGCCGTACGGCCCTGGTAGGGCAAATTTTTTTCCCTGTGGTCACGGGGGCCAAACTGTGTCGAGTTTTATATGATTTCGACTCTCCCGGACCTTCTGAACGCAATGGCGGAGTCCGTTTCTGCTCAATCTGCTCCAGAAGATCGTGCCTCCTTCAAAGTGACAGAAAACCCTAGAAACAAGCTGTGGCTGTCGTCTTCGAATCCAGGCTCCAAGAACTTCAACCTCAGCAGCGGCAGGGAGGCTCTGATACCATGTAAGATTTCACAAATGTGCAAATCCACAAAAAACCAAGATCACCTGCAAGCAAAATACCAGAAGCTAGAGCGAAAACCTGAGAGAGAGAGAGAGCAAGGGTTTTTGAGAATCTCAGCGGAGTGAGAGCAAAATTGTATTTCTCAAAAGTATGAACAATAATTACAAAAAGTGGCTTATAAGGTGAGAAACCCTAAAGCCGGAGAAAGCTAGGTTTGTGCATTTAATAATTAATAAACATATTAATTATTATGCACCTAAATGACAAGCTTAAGTGAAAAAAGAATAATAGTGACCTTTAATAATTAAATCAGATAGACTTAATTATAAAGGTAAATATACTATTACTCTAACATAAAACACCAAAGCTTGAAGAGCTGATCAATCAAAGATGGAAGAGTGCCTCTAAAAATAGGAAAGAAAGAGTGTTTATATGGTAAATGATCCATCTCACCAAAATTCATAGGTACCCAGCCATTGCATCCACCTAGTACATAGGAACAAATATTGAATACATAGCTCACACTATCAAACCAAGGAAGTAGAAGAACAATCAATAGAACCCCCCATAATGCTAACAAGAGAGAGGTGATAGGTACATTGAAAAGAGTGCCAATAAGAACTACATCGTGAATAACCAAGAACATCGAAGGTGTATAGAAAGCACAAGCACAAATAAAGATACCCTGAGGCTAATGTTGTGGAAGGAACACTCACTTGACAAAGGTAAATGGCAAACAAAAGAAAACATCAAACCCCCCCATGGCACTTTATAATGGAGTGCGAGTACAAATAGCACAAACATGTCCAAGATTCCACGTATGCAATAGAATGACACTTTATCTCAATGCATGTGCATAAAAGAATGCTACAAAATTGAAGTATACACTTCTTAAAGAAGAGTGAAGACTGCTGAAACAAAAGAACAACCTAAGAAGAGCCATCCCTAAAAGGGAAGAGATCCCAGGACCTGTAACATCCAAGATATCCACTAGAGTGCATAAATGCAAAAAACTAAATAAAATATACCTAGACCAAAATCTGGGAAAATAACTTAGAGAACTAGAAAGCTCTTAGAAAAATCTTTCCAATGATATCTCGCTTTTTCAAAATGGAGTTCAGATGCGCAAGATAGAGCTTCTAGAGTGCAAAACTAAACATCTATCTTTGATAGTAAAAAACACCATCAAAAAATAAAAATGAGAAATTCAAACCTCTAGATCTAGATAGAGCTCGGAACTAGCTTTCTGACGATATCTCATTTCTCAAAAAAGATGCCTGGAGCTCCCAAAACACTAATTTTAGTGAAAGATGCTCCAAAAGAGAAAAAAAAATCCCAAAAGGGATTTTCTCTAAGCGCTAGCCCCTACTCACATGCGGCTCCGAGCGCTGGCAGTGAGGGCTAGCCGCTAGCGGTTTGGGTTTGTCATTGGTGGTTTGGACCCGTCATTGGCAATTTAAGTTCACCATCGGTGGTCAAGCCTGACCACGGCGGTCTGTCCTAGCGGTCTGACAGGTGGTGGTGGAGCGGTGCACGGGCGGTGGTGGAGCGCGAATAGTGCACAGGGGGTGTGCGGGTGACACATGATTTTTTGCTAAAATTTTGACTTTTTTGCCTCATACAGCATGCAATTAATTGCCTCAAGGTACATGCACTATCGTATGGCCCTGGGGCTAAAAAATTTTGCCACTCCCTGCAATGTTGTCTGATTTTGATGTGTTTTATATCGAAATAGGGGTTTTTGGGCGCAAGCTCAACAGTGAGGTTTGTTTGAGCTCAAAGTGCACCAAAATTTAGGGACCCCCTAATTTCGGTAAAAAAAATAAGCTATAGTAGATTAGGCTCTGATACCATGTAGGATTTGAGCAATACAAATCCACAAAACCCAAAGATCACCTGCATACAAAAACCTGTTACAAGGAAGTAGAGACAAGAAGAGGGCAAGGGTTTGACTCAAAAAATGAAGAAGAAAATATCCTCAATTAATGAATGAATTAAATGTACAATGGATCATCCTTATAAAAGAGATTGAAATCCTTGAAAGGAAAACCCTAGTGCATGTAATCATTAGTTAAATTATTACAAGACTAATGCATGCAAGTTTATATTTAAAACAACTAGTGCATAAGTTTAATTCAACTAGTGCATGTGTGTTTAAATATAAACAAATAAAGCAAAAGAGTTGACATCTTAAGAAGGGAGTAAAGTTAATTAATATAATTAATACTTTACTCTTACAAATTGTTCAAAAGATTTTTCCATGCTACTACATATTTCCATGTTACTACAACAACAAAATATTCATGAGCAACAATGACAATGAAGACCAATAGAACATAGTGCACATCACAGTGATGAAGAAACATTGTTAGTAGGGCAGTGACATACAAAGAGACTAGCTTAAGAGGGAACATAGATCAAGCCATGACATGCATATAAGGATAATAAATAATTATAGTATGTTCAACTAGAGATAAGAGATCAACCAAGGCACCTACATGAAACAGTCATATATTGTTAAAATGATAAAGAACAAAATATGGAATTGCAGGAAATTGTTTAACTCAAGAGCTAGGAGTAAGGAAAAATACCATGAATTAGCACAAGAACTAGGAGCATACACCAAAAAATAAGCAAAGAAGAGACAAGATTTTGAAAGGGAAAAGTATAAAAAAACCCTTGTGAATTTAATGAAAGTGGCAACAAATGCCTAAGAATGAGAGAGAGAGAGAGAGAGAGAGAGAGAGAGAGAGAGAGCAATGCTCATACAATAATTGAGAAGAGGAAGAAATCTCATGAGAGAATGAGAAAAAGAAGGAGAGCCATCTCTTTTAATAGAGATGTGAGAGAGGAGTTACATTGTAACTCCCATATCTGAGTGTGCCACATTTCACTAGTGTGTGAGACAAGTGTAGGATTCCTCATAAGGAGGAATATATATTTTCCTTAATAAAGGAAATTACAAATATGACATGTCCTCCCACTTGGACTAGAGGACAAAATACATTAGGATACCTTGGTTTATCGTATTAAATACATAAATACCAAGGAAAGATTAAATTCTAACATATATCAATTGTAATAACATGATCAAGAGATGGTTTAATCATTAAGAGTCACAACTACCAAGAAATAGAGCATCGTGATTACATATGGAGAAGCCATCAAAAGTGCACTATAAATGAACAAAAATAACTAGAGGATAAAAGAGATGTTATAGGTTTGCATCACACATGCTTAAGGCAAAAGTTTCTAATACAACTGAAGAGAGTAATTAATATGGAAATTGAATCAAATGTAAGTAACATATGGCATTAATTTTCAAAGACATGGTGATAATTTAAGATTGGCAAGTTTTCTTATCAATGTTGTAAAAATATTGACAGGTGGTTGACATTCCAAATGTCTCTTGGGAAGATATTGGAGGGTTGGAAAATGTCAAGAGGGAGCTTCAAGAGGTACACTATTTCTGCTTTTATTTTATTTTAATGCAAAAAGTCTTCTATGCAAGGAGATATTAACTAACAAAATTCATTATGAGTTTGATGTAGACTGTTCAATATCTAGTGGAGCATCCTAGGAAATTTGAAAAATTTGTCATGTCTCCTTCAAAAGGAGTGTTATTTTATGGACCACCGGGTTGTGGAAAGACATTAGTGTGAAGGGCCCTGAATTGTTAACAATGTGGTTTGGAGAGAGTGAGGCAAATGTGAGGGAAATTTTTGATAAAGCCAGAGGATGAGCTCCTTGTGTCCTATTTTTCGATGAACTTGATTCTATTGCTACACAGGTGTGTTGATTTTTTATGAGTGAATTTCAAGTTGAGAACTTGATTCTATTACAGAGATTTGTCAGGGAGCTTGCAAGTATGCTATTAGAGAAAATATTGAGAAGGTGAGTTTCAATTGTGGCGGCTTTTGCAAACTAGATTTGGTTATGAATTTCTTAATGCTTTTTTTTTAACTGGTGTGTTAGAATTTTACATTTTTTTATTTAATTTTCCTCAACTTGTAACTTATTGTTTCAACTTGTTAAAAAAAAACAAGTGAAGATAAATATGCAGAGTAATCACCAACGCCATCTTGCTTGATGATTAGTCTAGATATTTATCTTCAGGTGTTACTTTGCATTAATATATATCACTGTGTTTATTGTTATGTTACTTTACTGTTTGTTTTTTAATGGTAATTGGTAATTTTATTAATCATAACGGGTTAGAATGTGGCCCAAATCAGGGATAGCTACATTCTTTTCTCTTCCCTTTGGTCTTGACACCCAACAGGTCTTTTCTTTTCTATGCCCTCTGGTGTGGTTGCTACCTTTCTAGCACTCTACCCATCATCCAACCATCCACTCCCTTCATCACATTGGTCATTTTACATGCATTTCCAATTTCCTGATTCAATATCTCACCATGCATAGCTTGAGAAAAACTCTTTTGTTGCTTTAACTTCTTCTCCACCATATAATGATGGTGTGAGACATCTTTCCACTAGGATGCCCTATCTAAATACACCTCCCACACCAGAATGGAATCCCTTCATAATCCAAAGGCTGTTCCCAGCACCCTTTACTAGTTTTAAGTAATTTTATACAATCACTAGAATATTTCATGCATGGATGAGAAACAGTATCCAAAGTTTCTAGATTCTGAGGAGAGGTATGAGTGAAGGCCAAAGAAGAGATATTTGTGAAATTTTTATAGACATAGGTTATTGAGTCATCATCTCTGCACTGGTACTCAATCTGGAAACCCTCATATGTATATAGACACTCTAGAAAATCTCCACATCTAGAAAATATCCACAAAAATCCCTTATGGCCTCCACTACATATATGTCTTCTCAGAATCTAAAAACTCCCCATCATTGATTCTCATCAATGTACCAATTTGGATAGTAAGTCTAATTTAATTTGTCCATGGACTAAGACCTTAAATTATTGAGCTTCTCTTTGTTTCAATAATAGTTTAACATTCTCTACTTAAAAGGGCCAACCACATGAAGGTGGAAGCTCATATGGCCCCTCCTAGGAGCCTCTTATCACCATTTATGACATCTTAAGACCTCTAAGATGTATTCTTAGGGATCGTAAGGGGTCGTAAAGGGTCATAAGAGGTCCTGGGACACAACAATTGAGAAACATAATTGTAGGTATCATGGTCACATTTTTTTGGAGACAACGTAATTGACTAGTATACTCAGATGATGTAGAGCAACATTTGCTCCTCTGGTTCCAAGTTGACACTACAGGATCCAAAGACCATAAATAATGAATAAATTTAGAGAGCAAAGGAGGGCCATAATGACAAAAATAATACAAGTCAAACCTCAACTAGTTAAATGAGGCAACTGCAAACATTTTAATAGATTTTTATTATAAAATAATGAAATTTGCATATACTAGTATTCTAAGCACCCTCATTACATGATTTATTATTGTAATCCCCCTCTGACTTATGCATCTAGAAAATGAAACTACAACTTTTTTGGATTGAGACAAACCTTATAAAAGAACAACAACTAAGAAGGATTGCTTGCAAACATCTGTTGAATACATCTGTTGGAGGACCTTGTATTCATGAGCAACAAATGTATTCAACAGATGTATTCAACAAATGTTGGCAAGCGATCCTTCTTAGCTATTGTTGTTTTATAAGGTTTGTCTCAATCCCAATAGGTTGTAGTTTCATTTTCTAGATGTGTAAGTCAGAGGGGGGTTACAATAATAAATCATGTAATGAGGGGGCTTAGAACACTAGTATATGAAAATTTCATTATTTAATAATAAAAATCTATTAAAATGTTTGAAGTTGCCTCATTTAATTATTTGAGGTTTGTCCTATATTATTTTGGTCATTATGACCCTCCTCCACTCTCTAAATTTATTCCTTATCTATGTTCGTTGGATCCTGCAATGTCAATTTGGAATCAGAGGAGCAGAAGTTTCTCTACATCGTCTGGGTATACAACTCAATTATGTTGTCTCCAAAACAATGTGATCATGATGCCTACATTTATGTTTCTCAGCTATTGTGAAATCTACATTTATGTTTCTCAGCTCTCTGCAGTACTCTTCAATTTGTGTTCGACGATAAGCATCTTTTTCTTCTTACTAATTGTAGCCAGAGATTCCTTTTCATCAGGATTCAACTCCACTTCCCCCATCTCATCATACTCATCACCCTTAGTTGCCATCCTAAGCCCTTCATCCTTCTTCAATTCTTCAAACCTCTGCAAGATATCTAGATCAATAAAGTCTGCAACATTGTGTCCATCCATGATCTCAGGAATATCATCTTCTTTCCACTCTTCATTTGCCAAAATATACCGCTTCTTCAAGCTTATAGAGTAAACTCTAGCCCCACCATTTTCATTCTCAATATCCTTCTCCAACTTCATGGCCTCCTTGGCAGCACATGCCCTGGCATCCAAAATAGCTTGAGGAATACAATGGGGCCTCTTTTTCCCATCTTGCAGCTTGGGCATTGCAACATGAATCCTATTGAGATAACTACTGATCTTCTTCGACTTCATCTTAATTTCCACTCTCTGCTCCAACAACCTCTTGCATGTCGCATTCTTCACCGTAATCACCCCTTCTTCCTTCAAATCACTCATAGAGAGTAGCACATTGCCATCCCCCCCCCCCTCCTGATTCCCAAAAAACCCTCCCATATTTTTCCCAGCCTTAGATCTCATCTCTGTAAGGAAACTTAGGTGCAGAAACAGCTTCCTACACTAATCTCTTAAGGAAAGTATTGTGCAAATTCTTTTAAATCCTTACAATTTTAGATTCGTTAACTACTTTAACAATGATATTGCAGCCATATACCATTCATATAGAAAATAGAGAATGACACAATGATTTACCTTGGGGAAACTTTTTGGTAAAAACCCCAGCACTCCAAAACCTACACAGTGTATTAATCAAAACTATTACAATTTACAATACACTTGCAATGCAAGTTCTTTCATAATATTTACCAACTCTTGAAGACAAATCATGGTAGCATAAAATGTTCCAACAATACACTTACTTCTACAATCTTCACAACCCTAAAAAATGCTTATATCATGCACTTCCCTTTTTAGGGCAACTTCCAAAGATAGTTGTACTAGGGTTTTACCATTCTCTGAGAAAATAGGAACCTAAAATTTTTTTTGTACAATACTCAATTTTATTAGTTGCCACATGTCTTCACCGGTCATTGAATCTTCCAAACATAGCTCTTACATGTCATAAGAATCTGTCATAACCATTTCAGCCATGATCTCCTTACACACAATTCAAGATGTCGACACATCAAGTGGAGTGACTTATCAACATGCCAACTAGACATGTACACTCACACTTAATTACATTATTTGCAAGAAATACATTTTACAAAACAAATAATAAGAATAGGAATTATCCAAGGTTGAGACACCTTATTCCTAACATTCTCCCACTTGTCAAACACCTTGTAAGAGCAACAGGAACTAACCACTATAGGCCAAAAGGCCCATAGACTCTGAACACCATCTAAACTTCTCAGTGCCCACTAGTTTCGTTAATGCATCTGCAACATTCTTCATAGTATCTACCTTCTCCAAATTTACCTTTCCATCTTTCACCATATCTCTCACAAAGTGAAACTGCACATCAATGTGCTTCCTTCTAGCATGAAAAGTTGGATTCTTCGCAAGGCAAATAGCGCTCTGATTGTCACACCAAATAGTAATCTGTTATGCATCAACACCAACATCAAAACACAATCTCCTAAGCCAAATGGCTTCCTTACAAGCATGAGTAGTAGCCATGTACTCAGCTTTTGTAGTGGACAAAGCAACCACAAGTTGTCACTTACTCATCCAACTGATAGCACCACCAAACATAGTGAACACATAAGCACTGGTGGATCTCCTACTATCAATATCACCTACCCAATCTAAATCCACAAACCCACGAATACAAACTGAATGCAGAGATCCAGAAGAGTTACCATGGTAACATATGGAGTAATCTGATGTACCCCTCAAATATCTGAATACTCTCTTAACTGCATCCCAATGTACCCATCCAGGGTTAGCCATAAACTGACTCAGGACTCCCACTACTTGGGCAATGTCTAGTCTAGTACAGACCATAGCATACATAAGAGTACCAACTGCACTAGCATAAGTTACTCTACTCATGTCCTCCGCCTCACTAGGAGATTTTGGACAATCATCTACAAATAACTTTGTTCCCACAGAAACAGGAACACATAGTGGTCTACAATCTGCCATGTTGAACCTATCCAACACAGACTTCATATACTTACTCTGACTCAACCAAAGTTTTCTATTAGACCTATCTCTACTGATTTCTACACCCAAGATATACCTTGCTGCCCCAAGATCTTTCATCTCAAACTATGCTGACAACTGAGATTTAAAATCAAAAATCATACCCTTACTCTTCCCAAACAGCAACATATCATCAACATATAATGCAACAATAAGAAGGCGATCATTTTCAACTCTGAAATAAACACAATGATCTGATTTCGATCTTAAAAATCCAATTGACAACACAAAGGCATCAAACTTAAGGTACCACATCCTAGGAGATTGCTTCAAACCATATAGAGATTTCTTTAATCTGCAAACTAAGGATTCTTTACCTTTAATAATGTAGTGCTCAGGCTGTGACATATAAATATCTTCCTCTAAATCACCATGAAGGAAAGTTGTCTTCACATCCATCTGTTCTATCTCTAAATCATATGATGTAGCAAGAGATAACAAAAATCTAATGGATGTTAACTTTGCAACAGGAGAGAATATTTCACCATAATCTATTCCCTCTACCTATGAATACCCCTTTGCAACCAATCTAGCTTTGTACCTTTCAACACTGCCATCTGCACAGAATTTCTTCTTGAACACCCATTTACAACCAACAGATTTTCTTCCTTTAGGCAAAGGTACAAGGTCCCAAGTTTTGTTTTTCTCCAATGAAGCCATCTCATCATCCATAGCCTCAATCTAGGAACTTGCATCTTCCATGCCCAAAGCCTCTTTCACAGATCTAGGCTCATTAGTGTTAGTAATCAAAGAAAAAGCACAACTAAAATCTAACATAGAATAACCAAACCTTTCTGGTTGCTTTCTTTCTCTCATGGATCTCCTCAAGGGTTGAGGTTGAGTTTGTTCTTCCTCTTCTTCCAAACTATTAGAGCTGCTAGAGCTCTCCTCATCATTAGGCCCAACATGGTCTCTTTGTTCAGTCTTCTCAGGGGTAGGAGGCAACTGAACAACATCTTTTTCCTTTTCTTTTTCATATGGTTGTAGCACAATAGGAGAAGATGTTAGCTCTCTAAAAATAAAATTTCTACTATACAACACCTTACTAGTCACAGGATCCCAAAGCTTGTATCCTTTCACACCAACACTGTATCCGATGAAAATACATTTGACAGCTTTGTTTTCCAACTTAGATCTTTTCTCCTTTGGAACATGTGCATAAGCTTCACAACCAAAAACACGAAGATGTCTAATTGAAGACTTCTTACCAAACCACACCTCCATGGGTGTCTTACCAACAAGAGCTGATGTAGGAGATCTGTTAACTAGATAGCAAGGAGTGGCCACAGCTTCAGCCCAAAACCTTTTTTCTAAACCAGCTCCACTAAGCATACTCCTAGCCTTCTCCATCAGTGTCCCGTTCATTCTCTCTACAACTCCATTTTGTTGTGGGGTATAAGGAGTTGTCTTATGCCTCTCAATACCTTGTTCTTTATAGAACTATTCAAACTCTTCTAAGAAAAACTCACCACCATTGTCAGTTCTCACACACTTAATCTTCTTAATAGTCTGATTCTCTACAAGAGCTTTAAATTCTTTGAACCGACTAAAGACTTGTGTCTTGCTTTTAAGGAAATAAATTCAAGTCCTTCTACTATAATCATTTATGAAAGATATAAAAAATACAGACTTGGAGATTGAAGGAACTTTTACAGGACCAAATACATCAGAATGAATAAGATCCAAAACATCAGAAGATTTGTGAGAACTAGAGTAAAATTGAACATGATTTTTTTTACCATAGACATAGTGTTCACAAAAGTCAAACTCGAGATTGCAATCATTTAACCCCTCAATGAGGTTTTTATTTTTTAGGGTTCTGAGACCCTTTTCACCAATGTGGCCAAATCTCATATGCCACAACATTGTCTTTCCTGCAGGAAGCTTACCCTCCAAAGTGTTTGCACTACCATCGAAACCAATAACCATAGACTTCTTCACTAGTCATTCCGATGGTGAGGATGAAGAACTATTACATAGAGGAATACATGCATCTAGTTGAAATAAGGTACCTCTCCTAGTACCCCTCGCAAGCACTATCCATCCTCTCATCATCTTGCATCCTTCTTTCGAAAAAACAACCTACACACCTACATCATTCAGCATACTTACAGATAATAGGTTTCATGCCAAACCCAGAATGTGCATAACTCTGTTGATTTCCTTTACTCATCCATCAGGAAATCTGATAGTGACCCTTTCGTGTCTAACTATCTTTAGGTGAGAATCATCACCCAAGTACACCTTTTGTTAGAATTTAATCTTTCCTTGGTATATTTATATTTATAAGATAAACCAAGGTATCCTAATGTATTTGTCCTCTAGTCCAAGTGGGAGGACATGTAATATTTGTAATTTTCTTTATTAAGGAAAATAGATATTCCTCCTTATGAGGAATCATACACTTGTCTCACACACTAGTGAAATGTGGCATACACAGAATTGGGAGTTACAATGTAACTCCTTTCTCACATCTCTATTAAGAGATGGCTCTTCTCTCTCATTTCCGTGGGATTCTTGTTCTTGATTATCATTGTATGGGCTTTGCTCTCTCTCTCTCTCTCTCATTTTTAGACATTTTGTTGCCACTTTCATTAATATCACGGAGTTTTTTTATGTTTTTCCCCCTTCAAAATCTTGTCTCCTTGCTACTTGTTTTTGATGAATGCTCCTAGTTCTTGCACTAATTCATGGTAAACTTTTCTATTCCTAAGCTCATTAATTAAACAAGTTCTTATTTGTCTCTATATTTTGTTATTATTTTAACATGGTATCAGAGCAGGTTGGTTTAATCGTGTATTGAGTGTACAAGTGAAGAAGCTACCATATCTTGGAGCACTCCAATATCGGAGACTCTTGAGAGAGTTTATTGCTAATATATATTTTTTGTCTAATTTGATTAAGAGGAAAAATCAAAAAAAAGAATTGGGTTTGGCAGGTTTACCGCCAAACCCAGTTTATCTATTGGATACATTATTGATTTGTTTTGTGCAAGATCTGAAAGTATTGCTCATATCTAACATTTTTTAGTTTGTATTGCATTATCTTTGTTTTTTATCTCTGTTATCTTAACTATACATTATTTTCCTATCTCTTGATAATAAAAAAATGTTGAAGAAGAATAATCTATTTTTATGTTGAATGCTATAGTAAAATAAAATTGGATCTCAAAAATCTATGATCTGGGTTTTGTGCAGAACCCTCTGATTTAGCTTACTTGCGAGCAGTTTCTCAAATTTTGCCCTTATTTGAGAGAAACAGAAGTTCTTTTTAGATATTTTTCTATATTTTTCATCATTGTGTTGTGTTTTTTCTTACTTCTAAACGTTTTTCACTAAAAATGGTTTATCTTCACTTAAATATAATACTTTACGCTGCAAATAACTCTCTATTTTTTCATTTCATTCCATTTATATTGTTGTTTACATTGATCCATTTTAATAATAACAATTCTGATCCTTAAATCTTCTATTAAATCTACATTTATCTTCTCCATTTGCGTGAGCTTTCATTGTAGTGTGCAGCCTTGTTCCTCCTTCATTTATGCTGGGAGTTGACACAGCATTAACTTAACATATTATCATCTCCATTTTCGTGTAACCTGCAATCTATTTGCAATTAACTTAACCAACCTTTACTTTGTGCTCAGCATATATCAATCTCTATAAAAACATTGGTGTGCATCCCTCTTATCTTTGTGTGTGCATCCTCCCTTGAGTGCTGCTCTATGCAACTTAGCGATAGCTGATTGAGAGGGAAACACTGTATTGTATTAGTATTTTTTTTCCATACAACATCAACCTGGAACATTGGACCATTTTTTTTTTAAATACACAGTGAAACATATTTGCAATAAATTGATGATTAGGATACAACAAACTTAAATATTTGTACAGTGACTTGCATCTATTCAAATACTCTAACATACGGACAAGGAAAAAGAATTACATCCAATTAGCTGCAAATATTTCAAGATATTTATCTTCAAGTTGGTTACAATCAATCTTTCCCTGATTGTGTAATTTACATTAACTTTGATAGTTCACGGCATGTAGTCCAGAAAGCCACTGAAGCTGCTCCAAACAAAGTAGGATTTTGGTAAATCCCAACTGCAGTGGTTAGGCGGCATTAGAATTTGTCATAGAACTCTCACCTTTGGCTATGGTTAAATGTATTTGGTTCGAAAGCATTGATAATACTTCTATTGTAACATTTTTCTGAGATTCCTTTCTCCTCTGTGCTCAACTATTAATCTATAATCATTCAGATGTTGCATTAACATTTTTTTGTCTTTGTCATTTTTTTTATAACGTTCCTTTTTTTCCTTGCTCCTGTCTGCATCTTCTCATTCCCACGCCTTTCATAGTAAGGTTTCATTATATTAATTATTGTTGTTTTAAACTGACATTCAATGGCTTCCATCCCTCGTGCATGCCTGCATATTTTTCTATTCTTAGTTTGTTATAACCCCATACCTTTCTTTTCCCTTCTCTTATTACTACAGTCCTCTGGTTGCGCCAGTTTTAAATTCATTTCAGTCTCTTCCAATTATTTCATCTTTCTATTTATGTAATCTGTAGCTACAACTCACCCTGACATTACGGTTCTAGCATAAAAAGCTTTACCAACTTATCTCTGCAATAAAACGTCTCTGTTTCCCTGTTGTCTCTGATTTTTTTCAGTATTTTATGTTGTTTATAACTCTTATTAGCTGTTTTAATTAAAAATAATAATATTATATCATTCTTTTTCTTTTAACAAAAATGTTACATACTTATCCTTTTAAAATTCTGGCAATTTCTTATTAAATTTGGTGATAACATTTTGATCTACTCTCATTTGTTTACATTTTGTATCATATTTCGTTTGTTTAGAAGTGATGAATAGCTAAATATAGTTTAAAAAATTTAAAACCTATCTTTAAGATTCCATCATATAGCATATTCCTTTTAAGGTTCCCTTAAAGCACGTGGTTTCATAGTTTTGATTAAAAAGAGATTTATGTGATATGTTTAGAGGTAAGTTTGTTAGTTCTTAAAGTTTTTTTTTAAATTGCTTTTTGAAAGATAGAATTTTAATTATATTCCATTTATGATTTATTATAAGTTTTTAAAAAATACTAAACCTTAATATATATTAAAAGTGTTTATTTAGATTTTTTAATTGATTCATAAATATTTTAGTTTTTTTTCATATATAAAAGGGGTGTTTATTTTTAAAAAAATTGAAAAATTATTATTAATTTAAATCTTTTTTTAGATATTAAAGGTGTTTCTTTTAAGTTTTTTTAATAAAATTATATTTCAAATTCTTTTCTATTAGGGGGTATTTTTTTTTCCGTCTCTTGTAATTTTGTTTCATCATGTCTACATCAATGCCGAAATTTAAACTCACTAGTTCCAATTATACTATTTGGAAGCCACACATGTCTGATTGTTTAAAATCTCGACACCTTTTGGATATTGTGTCCTCACCAAATTTGAAACCAACATCCACCACTCCTAAGGCTGACCAGGATTCCTGGCAGTTGAAAGATGAGGAAGCATTTGGTCTAATTGGATTCTCATTAAATCCAGATTTATATCATCTTATCTCATATTGTACTGCGGCTCATCAGGCTTGGCATGTCTTGGAGAACACATTTCAAACTTACGAGAAACATGTTCCCCTTATTAATCAAACAAATAAAAACTCTACACCGCACTGTGACATTATGTATCCTTTAAATGATTTTCCTATTTGGGATGACCCATGTGATGATGTTTGTTTAAGGGATGATCCCCTCGCTTCCTATTTTCCTCATAGAGATAACTTGTTACATGTTGATGATGATGGTAATAATCTATTTACTCCTCCTTGCTCTCATGTTGATAATATGTTTGACCAAGAAGAGGAAATTATATCTAGCCTTCTTAAAGTTACCTTGCAAGATATGTTTATTACTCAAGATGAAATTCATGATGATAGTACTAATCGTATGATTGTTGTGGAGGTTAATGATAATGATGCTTATATTAACTCTCATATTAATGCTTCATATTATGATGAATACACTATAGATTTGTCTTATACAACTAACGATTGCATTTCTAATTCTATGACTCATGATTCACATTCTGATGAACATGTTACAAATTTGGTTTATGCAACTGAAGATTGCATTTATGATTCTATGACCCATGATTCACAATATGATTTTTTCCAAAGTGTTACTGATTCAGCACTAGGTGATCCCAATGATGGGCACTCTACTAGTGTTTTTTGCCTTTTTGCAGGCTCAAGTATTGATTATGCTCCACCTCTATTCTTAAATGGAAATGAATATACAAAATCCATTAATGCATCCCAAGAATCTCAATGGTCTCTTAAAGATTTGGGCTCTCCTCAACATGCTATCACTTTGCCAAAAGTCCTACGTACCATTCAAGCTCTGAAGCACAAGTTGAAGACATGCAAGATGATCAAGCCAAAGACATCCTAGTGAAGACTCTTTCAAAAGAAACATCTCAAATTCATTGTAAACATTTAGGTTTGATACATATTGATGTAATTACCCCAAGTAAAGATTAAAGGGGGGTGTTAGAATTTAATCTTTCCTTGGTATATTTGTATTTATAGGATAAACCAAGGTATCCTAATGTATTTGTCCTCTAGTCCAAGTGGGAGGACATGTAATATTTTTAATTTCCTTTATTAAGGAAAATAGATATTCCTCCTTATGAGGAATCCTACACTTGCCTCACACACTAGTGAAATGTGGTATACACAAAATTGGGAGTTACAATGTAACTCCTTTCTCACATCTCTATTAAGAGATGGCTCTTCTCTCTCATTTTCATGAGATTCTTCTTCTTGATTATCATTGTATGGGCTTTGCTCTCTCTCTCTCTCTCTCTCTCTCTCTCTCTCTCTCTCTCTTAGGCATTTTGTTGCCACTTTCATTAATATCATAGGGGTTTTTTTATGTTTTTCCCCTTTCAAAATCTTATCTCCTTGTTGCTTGTTTTTGGTGAATTCTCCTAGTTCTTGCACTAATTCATGGTAAACTTTCCCATTCCTAAGCTCATTGATTTAAAAAGTTCCTATTTGTCTCTATAGTTTGTTATTATTTTAACACCTTTCCACCATCGAACTCTTCATATTTTGAGAACCAGTTTCGATGAGAGGTCATGTGAAAAGAAACACCCGAGTCTACCAACCACACATCATCAGATGCATGGGCTGCCAAAGCTACAATAAAAGCATCTCCATCTTCTTGAGATTTTTTTGAAGCTGAATCTAAGCCTTTCTTCTTCTTCTTTAGTTCTTTGCAGTCCTTTCGGAAGTGCCCAATTTTATCATAGTTCCAACATTTTGCCTTGGACTTTCCAGGAGTCTTAGAACTCCCACGAGATTTGGATCTGCCCTTCTTTGACTTGTTGTCATTCTGCTTTCCTCTGTCGTTGGATCTCCCGCGAACAGCAAGGGCTTCCTTAGACGAATCTGAAGTCTTTCGTCACATCTCCTCAGATAGCAGCAAAGACACCACATCATCCATACGGAATGTGACTATAGTACTTCTGAGAGCCATCACAAGATGGTCCCACGAATCCGACAAGGAACAAAGCAAGGTCATACAATGATCCTCCTTGATCTTGGCACTAGATGATGCCAACTATGCAATCAATAAATTGAATGCGTTGAGATGATCAATTACAAATCCACCTTCCTCCATTCTAAAAGAATACAACTTCTTTCTCAAGAACAACTTATTCACCAGAGATTTTGCCTGATACATAGACCCAAGCCATTTCCACAAAGAATTTACAGTAGTCTCATCAAGAACATTCAGAAGAACAGCATCTGCTAGATACAGTCTGATGAGACCCTTAGCCTTTTGATCCTTGATCTCCCAATCCGCTTGAGATATCGCTGCAGGTTTCACATCAAGTGAAATAGCCTCCCATAGATTGTGGTCTTCAAGCATGTCTTCCATCTTGAGTTTCCACAACTCGAAATTAGTGCCATTAAATTTCTCCACCTCCATTCTACTGTATGAGGAACTTGCCATCTCAATCTACAAATAAGATTCAGAATGCTCTGCACAAAACTCCCACTCAACTTGAGATTAGCTCAAAAAATCCTACCCAACAACTAGGATCAAAAGTTGATCAAGCTCTGATACCACTTGTAAGGAAACTTAGGTGCGAAAATAGCTTCCTACACTAATCTCTTAAGGAAAGTATTGTGCAAATTCTTTTAAATCCTTACAATTTCAGATTCGTTAACTACTTTAACAATGATATTGCAGCCATATACCATGCATATAGAAAATAGAGAATGACACAATGATTTACCCTGGGGAAACCTTTCGGTAAAAACCCCAGCACTCCAAAAACTACATAGTGTATTAATCAAAACTATTATAGTTTACAATACACTTGCAATGCAAGTTCTTTCAGAAGATTTACCAACTTTGAAGACAAATCGCGGCAGCATAAAACATTCCAACAATACACTTACTTCTGCAATCTTTGAAACCCTAAAAAATGCTTATATCATGCGCTTCCCTTTTTAGGGCAACTTCCAAAGATAGTCGTATTAGGGTTTTACCATTCTCCGAGAAAATAGGAACCCAAAAATTTTTTTGTATAGTACTCAATTTTATCAGTTGCCACATGTCTTCACCTATCATTGAATCTTCCAAACATAGCTCTTACGTGTCATAAGAATCTGTCATAACCATTTTAGCCATGATCTCCTTACACACAATTCAAGATGCCGACACATCAAGTGGAGTGACTTATCAACATGCCAACTAGACATGTACACTCACACTTAATTACATTATTTGTAAGAAATGCATTTTACAAAATAAATAATAAGAATAGGAATTATCCAAAGTTGAGACACCTTATTCCTAACAATCTCCATAACCAATTTTGCATCCTCCTCTAGTAGTGTTTCTAGTGGTTGCAAATCAATCTTATTACAAACTACAATAAGAATTCTTGCCAACATTAGGGTACCCACAGAACTCTTGCCTCACCCATTCGAGGTAAGCCAAACTTGGTCCAATTCTGTTAACAATGGTACACATCCATCCAAGTGCAGCAACCTTCAAAGATTTACAGCGATAAAGAGAATCCCCATATTTTATCAGTCTAACATAGTCTTTGACCACTTTGGCAATGAGATTGCTAGTAGTATTAATCTGGCCCTTGGCCAGATTGTTCCTGAAAAAAATTACAAAACTAAACCAATGACATGTTTACAAAAAAAAACAAATTACAAAACAAAACCAATGGCATATTAACACAAAAAAAAATTTACAAAACTAAACCAATGGCATGTTTACAACAAAGAAATAGAATGATAATAATATGATGAAAATTATATTTTGTTTAATACACGCCAAAGGACCAGTAGGAGAGAGAGAGAGAGAGAGAGAGAGAGCATCCTAGGTGTAAGAGCAATCTTGCATCACCCAAAAAATGTTTTTGTTTGCTTTTCAATAAGGGCTATCTTGTGCAGAGCTGCTATTTATGGAAACTTACTATTTTTAGTAAGTTGGTCATATGATCTTGGAATGTTCTGATTTCACAGTTGGAGGTTCATCTCAGTCATTTCAGCCTACCAATTGAGTTTCATTGCCACATCATTAGTATTGGTGAAGTTATTGAGGTTTTTGGGTACAAAATATTTTAGGTCAATTTTGAAGGCCTTAGAGGCTCCGGATTGTGATCGACCCCCAACTAATTGGTGTTAGTGCTTGTTAGGCATTGTAGATCTCATCATGATGTTTCTGAAAAGTGGTTACAATAGAAAAATGGAGCTACGGTTAGAAAGTTATGGCCTCCGGAAGTTGGGTTACCTAAAATCATATTTTGTATTTCTTTTGAGCCGACCCTTTTGTAAAAATTGTGAAAATAAATTAATTCTATGTATAGTCGGCCTTAAGGGCTAAATTTTTGGAACCTTCTCGAGTGGTGGAAATTACCTATATAAAGAAGGTCCGTAGTGTTGTCTAAGCAGTTCTGGGTGGTAGATCTGGGTAGTAATTCAAGGCTTTGTCCTACAAAATATTGTAAAGGAATGCCCATGTAGCTTTGCATATTGTAATTCTGAAATTTTTTAATTCCACATTTGTGGAGATAATAAGAAGCCAATTTTTTGTTCTTGCATATTGTTGTCGTTTCTCTGTTTCTATTATGTGTTTGTGATATTAAGGGGAGCACCCTTCATCAGAGACAGAGAGAGAGAGAGCAGGGGGGGAATGATGAGGATATTGATGCTCCTCTTAGCTGTTATCCTCGATGCTCTGCTTAGCCATTACCGTAATGGATAAGCAGAGCATCAATATCCTCATCATTCCTCTCTCTCTCTCTCTCTCTCGTGCTAGGTCTGACTTATATAATCAAATGTTGATCCAAACTCTCTCAATTATTTAATTAGTCATATATTGATCTTATTGTAATCAAATTTTGAATGTAAACCTTAATGGCAATGACAAGCCTTAAATGGAAATTATTGATAGCATATTGGGGCTCACCTAAGCCATAAACATGAAGAATTATTGTAAAAAAAGATGTAAACCATATATATGCATACTTGAGGCAAAGAGAAGTTACGCCATATCCATATTAAAATATTAGTTACAATATGAAAATACTAAACTAACTAATTCTTGAGCTCATCTCTGCATATGGTCACAACAAAGATATGCGATTATAATATAGAGAAGGCATCATCAAAATATAATTTTGGCATTCGCCCTAGCCTAACATGTTTTGCACTCAAATCCTTCATCGTGGATAAGTGGAGATGGGCAGATAGATGTAGATGAGTTGTCATCAACCCAACTAAAATATATGTAGCCATTATTTCCCTATGATGCCCAATCTACATTAGCTCTTATAATATAATAAATAGTATTTACATTAGAAACATTAAATATATACACATTAGCAACCTTTTTTCTATTTGGGTAGCACCAAAATTGTCATCCAGGGTTGCTATGTGTCCGTGAAGTCTTCAACACACACTACCCACCACCATATTGGTAGTTTGGCACATTGACAAGAGCCATCAAGCCTATATCAATAATTCAACGCACCATCGTTACTACATTTATTACATAAATATTATAACATATAATCATATGATTATAATAATCATACATTCACCACTATTGTTCTATTGTAGATTCAAGTACTTAAAAAATGTTTGCAATCAATGGTTTGAACAAAGATGTCATTCTAGGGTAGCAAGGACAATTTAACTATACCTGAGCTAGAATTAGTCAGCTTAAATACTTTCAAAACTGAAATTGAACCTTGTGTCTTCTAGCGCCAATATTTATAAATTTCATGTAACATGGGATGATTAGAAGCCTCCCTTCACTATATTTTGACATTTTGTACTTGTTTTGTAAGGGCTCATTAAGACAGTCACCAAGGAGTCTCTTACCATGAAAATAGCCAATAATTAATGAATTTTAGATTCTACAAGCTCACTCCAACAAAAATTTATTTGTCTTGACTCCTATTCCTATGATGGTTTGGATTTCATAAGCATATTGCCATTGGGAGAGCAAGATTCTTGCTGAATCAATAATGAGCTTCATTAGAACTAAGAGATTATGGCTCCATCTACCAACTTGCATTCTCTATTCTTAACTGTCTACAGTTGATCATCAAGTTGATCTTGCGATCCTCTTAATTTCTATCTCAACACTCCCTTTCCCCCCTTCTCTCAAATTCATGCTTGAAGTGTTCTCATGTTTTGTGTATACTTATGATCCTCTAATTGTGTGGGTCTAATGTGTTTATATGTGTTGGCATTGGTTTTTCATTGATCTGTCATCTAATTTGTTGTGGACAAAGCACTTCAAGAGGAACCTTTGTGCTGTAAAGCCATATTAATGTTTACTGGAATGATATCAACAAAAATGTTGCTTGACAAAGAAGATGATGCTTACTTAAAGGAGTTACATGATGTTCATTTAAGTTTTAAGTTGGGTTAATGAACATCTCTTTTCTGCAAGACTGGACATCTCTTTTGAGATCTCTTTGGTCTTGACTGCCTCAATGTCAACTATGGAAGTCATATACAAAAACTCTAGAAATACAAGGTTTGGTTCAAGAAACATACAGTGAATATTGAAGAGGCTCTAAATTAAAGGGAATGTTAGAAATAAATAACCTTGAGTCAAAGAATTGATTTTTTATCATCCTGTAACTTACCCAAAATCTTTTGGATTTATAGACATCCCATCTTGAAATATTTACCTCATTTTTTCTTTTTTTTAGGCTCAAATTTCTAATGTCTGGATTTGTCTACAAATATTTTTTGAGGGGAATCAAATATTAATAGGTGGAAATAAAAAAGGATTGGAATAAAATAAGAATAGCATAGATCAATTTTAGAGAAGAAAAAAAAGTTGAAAGTTAATAATATGAGTGTTTAAATGAAAGAACACAGCTCCAAAAAGTATGTGCTAAGCAACAATAGACACATGAGAGAAGATAGCTACAACTCTATAAAATATATGTCAAGCAACAACTCCAAAAAGACCATACGCTACAGCAGCTCTAGAGAGAGTCTATATTGCAACAATTATAGAGAGAGAGCATCTACAATAGCAAGCAAAACTTTTTGTTGATATTTTGTAATCTATTTGTCAACATTTGTTGATATTATATAATCTATTTGTAAATATTTTGTACAAGATTTCATATATAAATAAATTTTTTCTCTATGTTAAAGAGTTATCTCATATAATCTCCATTGCCATTGTTTGTCTTATTTCCTAACAATTAAAGCACTAAGATAGTTTGTGCATGCTAATATAATATAGAATACAAGAGGTTATAATGTCTTTGTTACTTTTTTAAAAAAAACACAATTGTCACTATATTCTCTTGAAATAATTTTTAATACCCTTTCTTATTTTGCTTATGATTTTTATTACTTTTTAATAATAGTATGAATGCACCATGCTTGTTTTGCTTCTGATTTTATATGCTTGTATGTTAAGCTATAAAGATTGGACGAACCAGCCCAAGCTGCATCAAATGTTCATATGTGAATGGAAGGTTGAACTGTGAAGAGAGAGCCACTGATCATTTATTTTTGGCACCACCCAAATTATAGGCCAATCAATTTTGAAAACAAAAAGCAAATGAAGGCAGATGTCCTAGAAATGTATACTCCAAAACCATACAATGTGCAAGTAGAATGCAGCATAATATGCCAAAGAGAATGGGAATGAGTTGAATGAATAAGAAATGTTGCAATCAGTTATGACATGATCCACATCCAAGAGATCATCTAGCCATATAAAAATGCCCATCCAGTCACAACTAATGGAACTAGCGTAAATACCATCTGAAACAAGAATAATGGGGAGCAATGAAAAATATTATCCAATTGTGTTGGTTGAAAAGTATGTGTATACAAAACAAAGAGGTGGACTAGAATAGAAAGTTTGCATCAAATAAATCATAATAGTATATATATATTGTTATATATAATACTATGAAGTATTTCAAAATTGCAGTATATAACAAAGCACTAAATATTGTAGTAGAATAAATTATAAAACAATACATCCTTTTTTCATCTTTTGAAAGATATTTCTTTTTAGTACAACTCTCTACAATGGAGAGCAAAAGAATAATATATTTATATAGTCTTTCACCTTTGATTTGAAAACAAATCCTTTTCAAAAACTGATTATTATGTTTAACTGTCACAAAGCAGTTTTCAAAAAATAATGCCTTAACAAAATAACAACCATTTTTTGTTCTGAGATTACCATAACAATGTATTTTGTTATCTCCAATAAGTATGAATAGTGTCTCTAACAGATAGTCTTCAAGAACATTTACTGTTTTCAAATAATAATCCTGAAACTGTCATGATTTCATCCCTTACACAATGTGTTAATTTGTTAAGTAAACCCTCCATAAACACAACACTGGTTTACAAACTAAACAATGACCTGACATAGGGTTACATTAAAATTAGTTCAAAGACTAACACAATGTATCTTAACCATACTCCAAAAAAAACCTTACTCAAATTAGGGTTTGACATATAATCATAGACAAGAGAACTCAATATGAGGTTTAGGATTTTAATGAAAAATCAACAATATGTATGAAGCCCAATATGAAATAGGGATATAAACAAGAACTATCCACATAGGTTATAGAGACTAAAACCTTTTCATTGATCCATACGGGTATAACACAAACCTTTACCATAATTTAGAAAACCCGAATGATATTATACCATTGTTTACTTCAAAACTAACATGGGTACTGAAACCAAAAAGAGAGTTTATCAAGATAATGGTTGCTAAAATAGATTTACATAAACCAATTAACTCAAAACACAAACCCTTTTTCAAATAATTTAATTTTAACTTTGGTTGTGTTAAAGGAACTATGTTGACTTTATTTGTAGTTGTTTAACATGAGAGTTTGTAGATAATAGGAGTTCACATTTTTATGGGAACATATCATTCAATTGAGCATTAATGTCCATCTATATCTAGTGAGATGAACATAACTCATGTACCTCATGCTAGTGTGCTCAAATTAGACTAGACATTATCCAACCGCCTGTGAGGGTTGTCACTATTATTAATTGGTGTAAAAGGAGGACCGCCTGTGTGTTATAGAACTTTATATAAATACTCACTATTTGGATAATGTCTAGTCTAATGAAAAATAGTGTATACAAGGTATCCAAGCACACTAGCATGAGGTAGATGATTTATGTTCATCTCACTAGTTATAGATGGGCATTAATGCTCAATTGAATGATACGTTCCCATAAAAATGTGAACTCATATTAATCTACAAACTCTCATGTTAAACAACTACAAAATAAAGTCAACATAGTTCTTTTAACACAGCCAAAGTTAAAATTAAATTATCTCTATCCCTAAGATAAACTAAGTAGCCTTCATATATTTCATGTCAAACTACTATTAAACTGACTGTACCCTAGATGTTTAATAAAGAAGAAAACTTAGTAAACAATTTTTTTGAAGAAAATTGGTTGTACCCAAATTTTTTGTTACTTCACTAATATCTAGTTTATATTATTTTGTGTGCACAATAAGTCAATCATTCCCTTTATTTCATCCTAAATCTCATATATCCCTATCAACTTTCCATATTAGTGAAGGAATCTAGATATCCATTCAGTTATTAGACCCACATTTCAACTCATAATATTCAACATGGGTTAGGATGCATGCAAAAAATTGATGAGACTCATAAGAAACCAACATCACACTTTCCCTTTCAAGATTTTTGTTTCCAACCTCCCCCTTGTCTACATCCCTCCCTTTATAATCTTACACTTCTTATATGCATATCTTTAATCAAGAAATTAATTTGTGTGACCTTCTTCATTTGAAGTTTATTTCTCAACCCAAATGAAAGAATAAGTGTATCCCAAACCTTTTGAATCTTCCTTTTTGTATGTATCATCGATATCATGACCACTCTACCAATGAATGTCAAGATTTGTGTTACAAAATCTAGAAACTCATTAATTATGACATCATTTGCATAACATGTCACAAGGAGTTGATTTTCAATCATGATTACTTTGAATAAAATTTAAGTTCCTATTATGTTTCTTCACACTATAGCCTCTCCATTAGGGGCTCATCGCCATTCATAGTGGTACAATTTTAGGTGCAATCATAATTTTGTAGCAACATAATAAATTTCCTTATCCTTGTCTCTACACCTGGGAGAAAAGGGTAGTTTTCCAATCTACTATCCTCTATAAGGATCCACTTTCCATGGTTAAGTGGTATTTTTTTCTTATGTGACATCCTTTCTTGCATGGAATTTATTGTTTTGGTTATAGATTCCCTCACATGAAAGAGGTGTATATCCTGTATCATAACCTCTTCTTTATTTTCAACTGTAATATGTCCAAAAAAAAAATCTTGTACTTGAGGGCTAAAAGCACATGTCATCCTTCATCAAGAATCCCTTTACCTAATAATGGGGAAGGTATGAATTCTTCTTCTCTCAATTATGTTATTTTTGTTCAAGATTTATTTATCTTCCTTATATCATCATTTAAAAGGATCCATTTACACGTATGGCATGATATCTCTTTGCATTTGTCCCTTCCTTGAACTCATAAGAGATGTGACCTATTTGGCTTGGATTGGGTGTTTCTTAAAGGATACCTCCTTGGTGTTAAAGGTGCATTATGTATTTTCCTCATTTCCTCAATATGTTAAAATATTCCTATTCTTTCATCTTAAGGGGGGTGGGGAGGCATATACGGTCTCTTTATTGAAAATATTTTGATTACTTCAAGCATTTCAGGTATAGTACACTAGCATAATATAATTTTATAGGGATAAATTACTATCCTTTGTACATTTTTGGTGGATTTATTTGGATACAATTCTTTCCTTGGTTATCCTTGGGATTGGTTGAACTATCATAACACAACTTGCTAGTCCATTGACTCTCTATTTACCAAACTCTCTCACAGATCACCTAGCACAACACAAATGGCTAGGTTGTGTCATCAATGGTTGTATTTTTCTCTCCTTGATGATTCAATAGTGAACATACTTTTCTATTTGATTGGATTATGGAGTCTTTTCTTATCTTTTATGTGTGCTCTTGCTTTTTCCATGTAAGCACTTTTGCTTTTGCAATAGTTTTCTAACTGTGATACTAGTGGTTGAGACATTTTATTTATTGAGGTCTCTTCAACTAGATGACTTGGAATCTTATTTATCTTTACGATTTTGTTTTTGTTTTATGTATCCTTTCACATGGCTCTACAAGTTAAGATCCTTGATTTGGGGACTTATGTCCTTAAACTTAGCAATATCTTATCTCTTTGCAAATTTTCCCATGATCTTCGTCTCTTTCTCTCTCTTGTTCCTTTCCTTTACTGTGAGCATGAGGTGCAATTATACTCCCAATAAAGTGGGGGATAAATGTATCATACTAAATTATAAGAACCTATAATTAGATGCTCAATTAAGCCCCATTTTAGCATGCATGAGCTCTTACATCAATTTCTAGTATTATAGCTTCACACCACCTATATTTATGACTTTCTCTCTACATTCTCGACTCCTATATCAAATTTTATCCTATTTTGGTAGGAAGAGGATTCCCAATCCAACCTCTTCTTAGTAAGAGGAAACCCACACCAAATTCTACCCTAGTTTTTTCTCCAAAATTTAAATCAAGGGATCATGTCATTAGATAAGTGAGATTTCCACATTCTCATCAACCTCCTTTGAGTTTTGAGGCCTGGAATCTTGTGAGAGGTATACAAGCAACCTATCTCTCCTCTTTTGATATGAAAGGAAGGTTCAAGTAATCAAGATTTCAATATCTTTCCTACGATTTTACATCCAAGCATTTTCAAGAAATATTTCAAGCATTCTAAGGTGTGTTCAAGGAAATATTCTTCATTGATCAAGCTTTTTTCCCTAATTTAAGGACACACAAAGGATTCTACCATCAAGGAAGAAGATCACAGTACAATAATCCATCTAAATAGATTCAAGTATCCACATTCGTTCAATCATTTAAGTCTTCAACTCTTCAATTAATTCTTCTCTCTCCATCAAGAATTGTGGAAAACTACAACATTCATGGATTTAGGCTTGTCTTTTCATGATTTCATTTTAGGTCTATATGGAATCAAATCCATTACATTAACACTTGTGATTGCATCTAAATAAGTATTTTTCCATTAAGGTAATTTAAGATTCATATCTAGCTTCTATTTCATATCATCATAATTTCCTTTCAAGCATATTTCATTTCATTTCAAAGGTTAATTCCTCAACCAAGGCTTAATTGAGGCAAACCCATCTCTATATAATAATTTCCTTATTTATATATGAAGGAATATGTGACACTCATACAGGATCATATCTGGGAAGTTCAAGACCCAATGGATAGTCTGCAACTAAGCTCAGTCAAAACCATGGGGAACAGGATGCCTTAGAAGACCTCTTCCCTCCAAAACAACACCAAATTGAAATCATGGGTCAGTGAAATACTTTGAACCCCATTTTTGGATATTTCACTGAGTTATCTAGTTGCAATTAGTTTGTGTGCATAGAAATTAAATCATTTCCTCCATTTCATCCTAAATATCATATATCCCTATCAAATTTCCATATTAGTGAAGGGGTCTAAATACCCATTCAACTCTAGGACCCTTCTAAGCCTATTGGATTATCATCCTCCTTCCTAATGTACAATAGGAGATAGGATTAATCCCCCCTGATCCTCATTTCTTATTTTATACTAACAAATCATGTAATTGTTAGCCTAGAGTTCCTCATTTCCATATCACATTAATTACTAAGAGATAATCACCTTCTAATTCCACTTTATCCAAATAAAAATCCTTAAATTTTATTAAACCCATGGTCAAGGCCTAAAAAATTTCTTCATTATTGGAACCTTTACAAGAGGGTTTTAACCATCTTGCAAATAATTTCCCCTTTCCAATTCCCAATGAAGTGCTCTACTCTTGAAACTTCTAGATTTCCTTACAAAGCCACATCAAAGTTCTTCTTGAAACACCCATCTTGTAGCACCTTCCAAACTCCCTCCTTCCTTATTTTTTTAGTTTTTAAGACCCTTTGCTCCTAGATTTGAGGAATATTCAATCCAAAATCAAACTTTTTATCCTCTTAGCATCCCATATAGTGAAGAATGAATCTCTAAGATTCATCTTCCTTACTTTGTTATTAACCACCTCCATAATCACAACCTATACTTTATTAAAAAAAGGACACTAACCCCATCTATCTATCCTAAAAAATATCTCTTATTTCTTTCCTTCCAAAGTTCCCATACAAAAATATAAGGGCTTATTATTCATAAGCTTGAACATAATGCCTTATTATGGATAACTGACCATAATTTAAATAGGTCTTAAATATCATTTGAAAGTGATCTTTCCTATCCAAGCATTACACAAAGTCAATACCAAAAAAATTTCACAAATGTATAACCTAGAAATATGTGATTCATCATTTCTTCACTATTTTGCATGTTTGACATCTAGATGGATCACTAAAACCCATACTCCTAAACTTTTCCACTATCAATTTTTTCTCTCACAAAGTGATCTAAATAAAAGTTTAATCTTTGGATGAACAAAGCTTATTTTAGTAGATTTTTATTGGTAAGTCTAACCCTTCAAGTTTCCTAGCTCTCTCAAGACAACTAAACCCACCAATCATATTGTAGTGAGCCATCTTTGAATCATTCTTTAAAATGGTGTTTTCTCCTTCTTTGAGAGATACTTTCCTCTCTTTTAGAGTCTCTTTTAATATCTCCACATACTCTCTAGAAAGTCCCAAATCTTTAGATGATTTCCAACCCCAAATATGCACTCCATCCTTACACTGTACCTACAAGTAATCCCTCACAAAATGGAAACAATGTCTCTTAAACATGCATTCCAGGTAGAGTTAGGGAACTAGAAGAATAAAAGATGTTATCTTTTGTCCTAGAGAGAGCATCATTCTGTAAAGAATTCAAAGTAGCTAGAGGTTGTGAAGATATAATATCTACTAGTGTTTTCCTATAACACACATCATGCCCTACTAATTCTTACAAGGAGAAAACTTTCTTGACCATGGGGGAGTTAGGTTCCTTCCCTTGATATTTTTCAGGAGCGTCCATAGTATAATGTTGTGGAAGAACATCATTCTACCAAGATTTTTGCTCAACTTTTATCTTAGATCGGGTGCAATTGTTGGCCATGTGGCTTGTTTCAAACCATCTAAAGGTCAATGAAAGCCTTCATAATCCAAAGGTTGAGTCCAATTGTGATCAAAAAAATTGAAATTGATATATGCTAGAAGATCTCTAGTAATGTTCATGTCCACCTAGATGCAGGAAAAAGTTTTGTAACTAAAATTAGGAGTATCTGACTTAATAGCCAAGAATTCACACAAAGAATCCCCAATAACTTTGAAGCAATCCTTAAACTAAACTTAATGTGGGAGATTTGGTAGTTGGAACCAAACAGACTTCACAACAAAAGATTCCTTGAGAAAATTGAAATCTGGATACCACAGCTTGAGAAGGTATAGATTTTACCCCCAACACTATTTTTCCTAAAGAATGGAATTTAAAAAAAGACCACAATAAAAAATATCCTTGCATAGGGGATTAATTTATGCATTACCTGCAAGCATAGATTGGGATGCCCTAGCAATCCATTTGTGCATATTTGCAAGCTTTGGAAGCTCAATTGAGATGACCAATCAAACCATTAGAGACATAGAATTATTCTCCTTCAAAGACTCCCTTTTTTAAGTCCTTGGTGAAGACTAAAAATAGAGGATTTTGATTCTCTTTGAAAGGATTTTTTAGCAAAACATAGAGGCTCCCTACAAATCAGAGGCCAACCTACTCTTTACAAGCTAAGAATGTCAGGCCAAATATTTTCACCTTGGTGTTCATAGCCCCATGGGTTATGATATCTATAAAATAAGGCCCATTCATTGTATTAGTCACCTCGACATTAGAAGAGCATGTGACCATAAAAGGGTAGGAGGAAGCCTGCATCCCATTAGAAATAACCTTTAAAGGAGACAGAAAGTTGTAAGTAAGAGAAGGGGTTGAGAGGCACTACATCTAAATTAAGGCACACCCAAAATAGATGCATGGAGATAGATCCCATTCCAACCAAGCCTAAGCCTCAACCATTTTAATTAAATAACTAATGTTTAAACTAAAAATAAAATTATACAAAAACAAATTATTATTTTTAAATTGGGAAAGAGAAGAGCAAAAGCATTTTGGTATACAATTATATTTATAAGTTGAATTATATTTATTTACAAAAAAAAATTAATATTTTTAAGTTAAATTATATTTATATACATTTCTAATTCTATGAATTAAATCTAAAGGGATATGTTAGCTCCAGGAATTACTTTTAGTGAAATAATTAGTGAATAATATATAGTCACTTTTAGTGAAATGATTTGTGCATTTTAGTTATTTTTATTAAAACAATTAGTGAATAAAAATATAGTTACTTTTAGTTACTTTTACTTAGTTACTTTTAGTGAAATAATTAGTGTATTTTAAAGTTGTCAAGCATTCTTAGTTCATCCATTTTTTTATTTGATCAATTTTCTAAAACATGTAAATAATTTGAATTTTTAAAATACAATTTTAAATTCTTATAGACATATTTTAATTAATCATTAATATGTTAATTTATATATTAATGTGTTGCATTGGAGGATAATCTCTAATTCATTTCAAATCACTTAGACATCTAAACATAAACATAATATTCTTGTATAATTGACTAAGGCCATTTTAAAGCATCGATACACCATCATCAATGTATATCTATAAATAAATATTGTTGCATGATTGTTCATTAGATTCTTAAAGTGATCATAGAGGTTTGTTCAAATAAAATATTTACTGATAGGAAAGTATTCAATTGCATAACCTAGGCTATTAAAAATTGGCAAATTGATTTCTTAAAATCATGTAGTTTCTACAGTTCATGAAGATCAAAAGCATTTGTTTTCTAGCTTAAAATGTGTGGAGGTTTTCACATCAATGTCACACTAGGTCATCCATCATCATCAAATTTTAAATGCTAATGATTCTAACCATACCTAACTATAGCCTTAACTATAATTACCATTGCATACCTAAAATAGAATTAATTCTAGCTCACTATTTTCAGATGACTCTATACAATCAAATGGAAATGTTGAAACCTATTTGGATAAATTGGGAAGAGTCATTTTAGAGTGTTGTAGAAAAATGGATAGTGAAATTCATACCACAAGCTTAAATATTAGAGGTGTCAAAGATCTTCAATCCTACAAACGGAAAACTATACAAGTTAAATTCATGAGACATGGAGGAAACCAATTGGGTTCTCTGAATTTATGAAAGACATGCATTATGATAAGGAATACAAGGGAGTCAAAAATTACATTATCATCACCAATGAATTCGACATGTTTTTGCACCACTATAATAAAATCATGTTATAATACAATTTAATGTGTCTTATATATTTTAAATTTGTCAATTTTAAAGAGTTAATGTATTGATAGCTCGACCAAGTTTGAAGGATTCGTGTTCTTTTTCATTTATGCTAAATAAATTAAAAACATGTTTATAGATACAAGGGTGTTTGGTATTTCATATATTTATAAATGTGTTTCCCTTATGGGATGCAAGTTTTTCTTCTATATCAATTTTTTATTTGTTGATCTATTGATTAAAGATAATATTTATCTTCTTTGTAAGGCAACACCACCATTTTTTTTATATGTAACAATTTTATTTTTTTTAATATCTAAAGAGAAAATTACATTAGATTTACAATCAGTTCATATAGACTAATCTTCATGAGAGTCAATTATCATTATCCATCTACTACTAGAGGATCCATAAGCTTAAACATTAACTTCTAATCTCCCACCTAAAAATGAGCTACTAAGAACATCTTTAACATTTTTAAATATATTTCATACAAAACATCATGTCAATATACCTTCAATCTTGATCTTCACCCTTTCCACCTGAACGACTCCATTTGAGCTCATCTCTTGTTCCAATCATGCTCGACTCGACCCGATTGCTCATTGCATCACTTCCACCATGCTGCTAGCATCTTGGCCCATCTACACCTTCACTACAAAACTACCTTAATTCCTCAGTCCTCTTAGCATCTTCCACAATTTATAAACTTCAAAACTTCATTCATTCTTCTCCTCAAACAACATAGAGTCCCCATTTCTTTCTTCAAAGGCAACACTCCACAAAAACCCCTGGAAGATTAACCCTTGTTCTGCAAGATTTTTAAAAAAATTCCAAAAAGGCAGAGCAGGATACAAACATTCCAACTAAATATTATGACCATGCATTTTGTGTCCTTTTGTCCTTATTCTCCTCAAAATTGGGGCAACAAAAACCATTTCCCTTTGCATTGCCTCCACCTTATGCTTCATTATTTTTGTCTTGAGCTTCTCCCAAGCTCTATAAATGTCATCTCTATAGACACCCTTATCAACCTTTCCCCACCAATGCACAAAATGCACCAGACCATAAAATTGTCCCTCATCTTCATCTTCAAAGCACTCTGAGTAATCTAAGCCAATTCCAAGAATAGCCCATTCCAGAATTGAGTCCATACCTAATAGCATGTCATTCTCAAACAAACTACTCACCACCCGCTTCACCATTATAGTTTCTTCCCCAATTTATAGGCCTTGAGAAATTATCATCAAGATAATGTCCAGATTTACTTGTCATTTATTCTTTCTCTCCTTGAATTGGCTACCAATAACCCTAAAAATTGCATCCACAACCATTTTCTTCTTGATCGTCAACAACCCTGTCAACCTTTCCTTGCTAACCAGCCCTTTGAAGTGCTTTTGTTATTTGTTCATGTCTATAGAAAATGTCACCTCCATTTTCCTAAACTAATAAAAACTACACTTCTCACTGCAAGATAATTAAATTACTCTTCCTTCACACACAATCACCTCAAAAATACATTGTCTTTAAAGACAACACAACCGCTTGGACATATTTTGAAATGATAACCACAATAAATTTTATACATATTCGGTCTTGTCAAATAAGCCTAAAGCTCTAAAAGGGTGAGGTTTCACATGTGCAAATCCCTTGGTAACACAAGAAAATTATTTTGATGATGTTCAGTTATCATTACCAAACATTCCCCATGTCACCCTCTACAAAAACATCATAACACTTACGGGGTCAATGGGATATAAAAATAAATGATTTAACTAAAAATTAAAGGACCCATCATTGTGGGATTAAACTCTTCCAATCTCATCTCATTCACTTTGTTAAAGGTTAGTGCTCATTTAGAAAGCACATCAGCTTCCATATTACCACTTCTCCTCGCATGGTTCACTTTAAACTCCTCAAAAAATGATAGTATCTCATAAATTGCATAAATTAAATTTTGTAGATGCCAAGTTTGTGAGACACCCTTTTGAATAGCTTACAAAACAATCTGAGAATATCCTTCCAAGTGGATCTTATTAACCTCTAATTATTTCCCCACTTGTAGAGCCAATAGGGTAGCTCTAGCTTATGACTCATTATTAGTACAATCCTTCAATTTTTGAGTTGCAAAGGCCAAGGTATTTCCCTCCCAATCTCTAACAATAACCCCAACACCAAAGGGACCTAGATCACCCTTTGTCACACCATCAAAATTCACTTTAATCCAACCCCTCTTAGGCTTTATCCACTCAACCTTTTCAATACTACTTCTATGGCCTACATTCACTGCTCTGCTATGTCCAAATCTAATTATTACTCTCGGCCACTCAACATGAATATGTTTATCCTCTGTGGTATAAGGGACATCTGGCTTGATTTGTGCAATAGCAACCCCCACAACTTTATGAAACCCTGAAATACCTTCATAGGATAGTTTGTCAATATATAAATCAATTATGAAAAATACAACAATTTAGAAGCTATTGAATTAAAATGATGACAATAAACATCCTATGGATCTCTAATTAAATATGTTAATGACAAGCTCTTAGCAAGCTTCCATTAGAGATGACTCTAAAATGATAAAATATGCTAAATGATGAGAAATTATGCCTATCCATGCTCAATGATGCTAAATTATGCTTTCAACTCAATTTCACTATAATAAGGATGCAATTCTAAAATGCTATTGGATCCTTTTCTCCTAATTTTTTCCTTCTATTTATAGAATTCTCCAAGCTTAGGGGGTGGAGTGAGTTTAATCATGATCAAGCTTGAGTTAAGTCCATGGTTTCAAATGTTGAGACAATTTAAATATTATGTCCTCAAAGCTTGGGACAATGAGACAAAATGAGTGGTCAAGACTCATTCTCCAAGTGAGTGGTTGAGATTAAATTTGGCTTTGATCCATGTGAGCTCAATTCTCAATTCCTATTGGTTGATGTAATTCCTTCTAATGTGGTAGGTGAGAAATTTTAGGAATTAATTAATTGATTTATTTAGTTTCTTTAGCCATGTGTACCCCTCGAATGTGTTGGATTTTATTTAATTCAACTATACAATTAATTAGATTAATTGCATAATTAAATGATTTGTTTGATTTAATTCATCCTCTTTGGTTTTGATTTCAATTAATTTATAGTTTTAGTTCAATTGCTCACTTGGATTAGCTTGACCATTTTTAGGTGTCTACAAATGCCCCTCTTTGAATCAATGTGTAAAGTGTGTTGGTTCAAAGAATGTCTGATGCTTGATTCGATCTTGATGATGTAGATTCCTTGATGAAACCTTGATTGATTGATGATATCGATGATCGTTATGATGATGGATTTTGGATATGATGCTCAATCTAAAAATATTCCTTGATTTTGATCCCTTACTGATGAGTTCAAAAATTAAAATTTTGCACTCAATTGTTATGATTTGCTCAATTTGAATATCTAATTTGGATTGATATGATGGCATGCTCCATCGGGAAATGAATCAAAATGATTTTGGATGATTTGGTTGAGATTGGGAAATTTCAATTTGATTCCTCACAAAATCTATTTGAAAATGCCCTGATCATGAGAGAATTTGATGAGAAGAGCTTTGATTGATAAATTTTGTTGATGCTTCAGATAAGTTGATGATTTGTTTATATCATTTGATTTCTCACTTGGATTAGCCTGACCATTTTTAGGTGTCTACAAATTCCCTTCTTTGAAGCAATGTGTGAAGTGCATTGGTTCAAAGAAAGTCTGATGTCTCATTAACTGATGCTTGATTCAATCCTTGATGATATAGATTCCCTAATGAAACCCTGATTGATTAATAATGATGCTAGTTGATATGATGATGAATCCTAGATATGATGCTTGACTTGCCAATTTTGATGCCCCACTAATGAATTTGAATTTTTTTTGTGTTTGATCTCTAATTTGAATTGATGATGATATGACTGCATGCCCCCTTGGGAAATGAATCAAAATGATTTTGGATGATTTGGTTGAGATTGGGAAATTTTGATTTGTTTCCTGATAAACTAATGTGAAAATGCCCCAGTCATGAGAAAATTTGATAAGAAAAGCTTTGATTGATAAAATGTTGTTGATGCTCCAAATAGGTTGATGATGTTTTGATATCGTTTGATGTCAGTAAGAATCACTTGATTGATGTTGTATTGATGTCAATCTGATAGGATAGGTAGGTTGATTGATTGATATTTTTCTCTCAAGATCTAGAGAGGCAAAACAATGATTTTCCTTCCTCAAGATCTAGAGTTAGGAAATTTGATGCATTGAAGATGAGCAAATGGATGATAGGATAAATTGATTGACATTAGATGATCAATTGGATGATTTAACTGATTGATATTTGATTTGATATGCTTAGTTAGATGTTTTAATGATACGGGGTTGATTCAATGTTCTCGTGAGGCCAAATTTAGGGATTGGTAGAAGAGAAGGGTCATCTGTTGGTGCAGGTGCTAGTATAGATATAGGTGATGGATAGAGCTAGGTTTCCCCTGGTTGATCAAAATGATTGAAAATTGATGATATCCTTGATGTAGCATGGATCATTTGATGGATCATGATTCCCTTTTTGATGATGTAATTTGGTTATGGACTTTGATAGACTTTGACTTTTTATGAAGTATATTTATTTGAGGATTATTGATGTACCTTTGATGATCAGATTGAGAATTTTTTTTATGATGGATAGTTCAGACATTGATTATGTTGATCAAGACTTTGATTATATATTGATGGACATTTGTTGTTATATATTTCTATGCATTTGATGATGTACCTTGATATAGCATTGATCATTTGATGTATCTTGATATGGTCTTTTGATGATGATAACTCTACCCCTTTTTCTTAAGGAAAATCCATAATTCTTAACATGCAAAATCAATCTATATGGATGCAGCTAGTTGTCTCTATTCAAGAAAAAAAGGATGTTATTTCATCATTGATCTTTTGGAACATAAAATTGGTACAACCCTCACTGGTTAGATTTTCAACCATGATGATATGAATTTACCTCTTTCCTCAGATGTTAACATTGCAAGTAAACAAATAAAGAATTTATCCCTTTCATATGCAAATGTCCTCGATGATTCTTTGATGATCATGTCATTAGATGAACTTGCATACTGCTATGAATCAACCTGGAAAGAACTCAAGTAGAAATCAAGAAAATATCATGTCTTCATCATTGCTTATCTAGTCAAAAACTTCATTGATTTTCTAAAAGATGTGATTCCAAAAATTGAGTAACACTTCAAACATTTTTTCTTTTGTTTGTAGATCCATATTTCAAAAACTTCATCCACTTTGATCCTTAGTTATGTTTAAGATTTTTTACATTTGATTTGATTTGTCATTTGAAGATTTGATTTTGTCAAATGTTATTGTTTAGATCAAATGTTTGGATGTTTGAAATGCAGTATAGATCATGAAGTTCAAGTGTAGCAATTTTTCAATTTTGATGCGATGATTTTGAGCCAACTTGTGTCTATTTTGTGAAGCTCACTGAATTTGGATTGGTGCCCTTAGTCTAATTTGGAAAAGATGTTGCGGAGGACCATGGAGATTTAAGATTTTACAATTTTATGATTTTTTTAAAGATTTCTTATTTTTTGTCTTTTTAAAAGATTTTGGAAATTTAAAATATTTGGATTTTTTAAATTTTTGGATTTTTTGGGATTTTTAAAATATTTTGGATTTTTTGGGATTTTTAAAATAATTAATATGTATTTAGATTTTTAAAATATTTAAGATGTTTTTGGATTATTTCAGGAACATATCACTAGTTATGAAACAAGAGCACATTGATTTGTCCCCAATGTCTAGCAAGGTATAGGACATGAAAGATGGATTTGCAAACTGATGAATCAACAATGAATAGGCCATGATGTATAAAGAGAGTGTGTTACCCATAGGATCATCTCCTCAAGATTATCCAAGATAGAAAAAATAATATCGCAATGTAGGCCAATGATGTGGTGTTGGATAGCATATGGAATAATGACTTGGTGTCATGACAATGGTCCAAAGGAGTGGATATATCAAGAGACTTTTTATAACATATTTTTGCATGCCTTCACTCTTCATTTGGATCAAGATCAAGGGATCAATGTGGATAGGATCACACAATCATGATAAATGGGTGATGAAGGCTATGAGTGGAGGGTTTGGGAGTATGGAAAGGATGCTTAGGAATAATGAAGGTGGATTTAGGATAAGAAAGATCATCATAGGGTAGCATGAATGCAACACATGAATAGATTGATGGATAGGATAACACATGTCAAGATACTTAATGCTCATGGATATGTTCAACCTTGTCAAGATCAAGGGTGAAAGATGGAATACGAATGCAAGTGAGATAAATGGTAAAAAGATGGAGGATATGATGGATGGAACTTGCCCCCAAGTATAGAGTACAAGAGAGAGGAATTATGCATGATGCCTATTTGCTAGGTTTTCATCATGGTATTTGTCCAAGACACCACAAGAAGTGGTTTTCACCATAGGATAGATTTATTTTTCTTTTCTTTTCTTTTTTCTTCTTCTTTTTTTGTTAATAAGGAGCCTGCTTACCAGGTTTTCACCAAGGCACTTTTTTCTCTTTTTTTAATTTTTTTGTATTTTGGAGGGACTCAAGCCTCATGATCTTTGGATACTCCTTGAAAAGGTATGATATGATGGGTCAAGTCCATTGAATGGTGTGCTCAAAGATGTTGATAGGGTGATGGAAAGGTGATATGGTGGATAAGGTAGAGGATGGATAAAGATTTATTCGATGGATTGATTAAGGGAAATGAAAGGATAATGAATAGGAGGATAATAAGTATTTATATGTGTGGATGTGAGAAGGTGAGTGGAAGGATAATGAATAGGATGATAAGAAGTACTAGAAAGATCAACATCAACACGCACTTTGAAGGGTAGTCGAATGATGAAGGAAAAATGGGTGAAATAGTTGAAGGTTTTGATGTAGGAGACTATATGTATCTTGGGATAGAAGGACCCAAAATGGATGGATAAGATGGAATAGGTTGGGAGAATGTGGAGTGGAAGCTTTTTGAAGCTTGAATGTCAACTTTGATTTTTCTTTTATATACAATTCCTTCAAAAGTGACTTGGGAATCCACACTTTATTTGATTTTTCTTTTTGCTTGATGGATGCTTTAGAATGAATTTCTTTAATGAGGGATTTAGGAACCCACATTTTCTTTGTTTTTTTATTTTTTCTTAATGGACCTTCAAGTGGCATTTTGAATATTTATTTTTGCTTTGTGTTCACATGTCGATTAGATTGGACATGGTGCTCTTCATACATAAGTGGATTCTTGATTTTCTAATTTTTAATTATATTGCACATCCAAATAGCTTTCAAAATACTTGGGATTGGTGGATGAATAAGGTTGATATTACTGGTTCATATGGATGGTTTGATATGATAGGTTCAAGGACGTATGTCTTTGTTGATCTTGGTAAGAGATAGTGGAAGGTGAGATAGGGATGGTATGAAAGGTGGATAGAGGGAAGTAGCAACCCAATATGGATGGAAGATATGATGGTTTTAACTTTTAGGTATAGGGACCAAGGATAGATTTGGAGGATATATAAGGGTGAGGCTTATATGAAAATGGAGGTAAATGAGATATGAGAGAAATATCAACATCTTTATTGTGAGTTGCATGGACAAGTTTCTCATCTTTCATATTTATCTTTATACCAATAAGCTTATGAGTAGCTTTCATAGGAGTGAATTTGATAGCAGCAGTTGAAGCTTGAGGGGATTTATTCTTATGTAAAGGATTAGGGAGAATTGGAGAATTTTGTGGTAGATATGAAGGCTTGTGACAAGGGAATGCTGGGGTACTTTGATCTTGAAAAGGATCTTTGGATAACATAGGAAGAGTACTTCACTTTGATTTTTAATAAATTCATTAGAAATGGAAGAGATACCTTGATCTTGCTTAGGAGATGGATGGGGTATAGGAGGTGAAGGAATATGGAGTACTTGAGATGGAAGGGTATCTTCTTGAAAGAAATGGAAGGGTATGAAGGGATCATCATGGGATTCTTGGGGTATGGAAATTTGGTCAACTATAGGATAAGGAGGGATATTATCTTGATCTTGATCCTTAATAATACTTGTTTATTTTCCCTTTGGATTACTCTCTTGACATGGAGCCACTTCTAAGGACAAGGTAGGAGTTTGGATCTGCATGAGGGACTCTTGAAGGTCTGATGGAGGTTCATTTGAAATGCACATGATAGGAATTTTAGCACATGAAGACTTGGGGTCTATAACATTTGATGCATGGAAGAAGTTTGTAGCAAGATGTAGGTTAGATTGAATCTCTTTTAGAGGTAGCCCTTCAGAGTATACATAGTTATCATGAAAAGTGTTAGTTTCTTTGTTTGATGGAGGAATATTGGATAGCTTTGATTCTTTAGGAGATGGAGGAATGGTGGAAGAGGTGGAGGCTATAAGAGAACCAGTACTAGACATGTGTTAAGTTTGATCTTTCTTGAGAGTAGTATCTTCATTAGATGATTCATTAGGATCTTCAATTTTGATTAGGTCATCATCAATAAGATCTTGGATTTTATGCTTCAACTCCATGAAATCTGAAGCTTCATGTTTGTTATGTCCATGATATGTACAATAGTTTCTCAAAAAGATAAAAACACATGAAGTGATTTGAGGAAACATGATGAGATCATTTTCAAGGAGTTTTAATCTAATTCGTAAGATTGTCCCAAAGGAGTAAATGATCTATCCCATGGACATTTAGATGTGCTTTTGTTTGTCAAAGTATCCTGGTGATCCAATTTTTCATTCTAATGTGATGATAATTGTTGAGATAAGATTAATTCTTCTTGATTTCCTTGATCAAAGATTGAATCTTCTTGAGATTTTGAAAGAGGTTCATGATCAAAGATTGGGTTATCATGTTCTTGATCAAATATAGGGTGTTCATGATTTTCTTATTGATCAAAGATGCAATTGATGTTATATTTTTCAATAGTCTTTTTGTTTGAAGAATATGAAGACATAGATGGAGGATAATGATCATAGAGATAAGGAAACATTGTTCTTAATGAGGATTCATTGGATGATGTATCCCTTTCTTTTTCCATGTCTTGAATTCTTGTGAATAGAATATTCTTTTGAATTATTGTCGTTAATTAATTTTTGGATCTTAATGGATGTTTTATTTTTGTAATCATAGACCTTCGAGCACAACAAGCATGCAAAAACAATGGTTTTTCAATTATCACAAGAAAATTTTCCAAGTAATCTACCTAAGGTCAAATTTTGGCTTTTAAAATGGCTATAATGAGGTAAGTTTGCTAATTTATATATGTGCTAATATGGATCCCATTAAATATAAAATCAAGTTTCATCCCCCATTACATGGGCCTCCCACCACCATTATGTTAGAGTTTTGTGCAATCTCGAAGGACTACTCAAGGAGGTTCGATTCTTGATCTTCCTTTGTCACTCATCCTATTAAGGACGAATGCATTTTATTTTATAGTGGGTCAGATTATCACAGAAAATAATTATATCCCATTTTGGGTTGTCCCTCTCACCGGCCTTGTTAAGGCATGTTCTTGGGAGGTGAGCCCACTAATTCTCTAGTATGTTCATGAAAGCAAATGAAATGAAATATAAGAATAGGTTTGGGAATTTGATTCACCAAAGGTGAAGAACATATCCTACTATTTTTCACTTCCAAACACAATAAACATTGTTCAATTACTAAGCCTTTTTTAATCTAATGGGAATTGAGAACTTCTAGCATTCTAATTCACCTAAAAGGTGAAGAGCATAATCACCTAATACTCTTTTCCACAAACAATACGCTTAATTTAGTGTTTGTTCATTCTTTGGACCTTTCTTTTAATTGAGAGATTTGATAGGTTTGGCATGTTGATTCACTAAAAGAAGTGAAGAGCATAGGCCTAATATCAAATCCAAAAAACAATAATAGGTCTCTAATTAGCTAGATTCAAATCAACTTTGCAACAATTTAATCAAATGCATAAGGATTTAGGCATATCTTGGATGTTACAGATCCTGGGATCTCTTTCCTTTGAGGGATGGCTCATCTTTGGCTATTCTTTTGTTTCAGAAGCCTTTTCTCTTCTTTGAGAAATGTATACTTCCCTTTTGCAGCATTCTTTTATGCACACACACTGAGACAAAGTGTCATTCTATTACATGTATGGGATCTTGCACATGTTCGTGCTCTATGTACTCGCACTCCATTATAAATTTCCTGGGGGGTTTGATGTTTTCCTTTTTTTTCCATCTACATTTTTCATGCGAGTGTTCCTCCAATGACATTAGCCTCTGGTATCTCTATATGTGTTTGTACTCTCTCTGCACCTTCAATGTTTTAGATTCTTCTTCATCATGCAGTTCATATTGGATGATATTTTTAGTGTACCTATCATTACTCCCTTGTTAGCATTATGGGGGGTTTCTATTGTTGGTTCTACTACTTCCTTGGCTCCATAGTGTGAGATATGTATTCTGTATTTGATTCTATGTACTAGGTGGATGCAGTGGCTAGGTACCTATGCATTCTGGTGAGATGGATCATTTACCATATGGACACTCTTTCTTTCCAATTTTTGGACACACTCTTCCAACTTTAATTGATTAGATCTTCAGACTTTTGGTGTTTGTATGCCATCTATATGTTAGAATAACTGAGAGGGGGGTGAATCAGTTATCCAATGCCCCAATACAAAATGTATAATTCAAAACAACTTCTCTAAATTCTGCTCGTCTATAAACACTAAATACTTTCACTATCTGTGCTTTTTACAATTACCAGTCTAATACTTATAACAATTTACTGATCAAATCTAACATGAAATATGCAAAGTATGATAACAAATAAATATCACAATCAACACATAACAAAAGAGATTTAATGTGGAAACCCTGTAAAGGGAAAAACCACTTGGGACCGGCAACCCAAAATTGTTCACTCTTCTAAAGTGAGGTTGGCTAAGACCCAACCCTATCAAAGGTTACAAACACACTGTCAAGTGTGACCTTGTTAGAGGATTTTAGACTAGAAGTTATCGTCCAACCAGCATTCACTATGGGGTTGACAGGATAACAATGTTCATTCTATGAATGATACATCATAAGACTTTCAGAGTCTACTCGATTAAGATATTTAAACTGTATACAATGGTTAAATGTGTAACAGTAAATGATCTTACTTAATAGAACTTCAATTGCAGATTACAGATGAATATTCGGTCCATACAAATCCTTTTGATCAATATTTCACTTCAAATTCAATACTATATCAACTTACTGTCCATCGGTAATTGCTCTCTATAGCTTGGTAACTATTTTGCAACTCGGTTCTTACTAACCAATATGATCAGAATGCATGAAAGCTTGTTCACGCAATACTCCTACAGCTTCTACTTCTTCCAGCATATTTCATAAAGAAATTTTGTTCTCTTATATAGACAAGTAAATCATTTTCTTCTCCACCATCAGATTTTTTCGCTTAACCTCATTCATAGATTTTGCCACTTCAAACTTTCTCAGTACTTGTGTCAATAACACATTTCAATTTTCTTCATTAGATCTTCCTAAATTTTGTCAACCGTCGATCTTTGTAACAAACCTTATCTGTTACCTCAATGTTATTCACTTGCCAGCTCATCAATCTTATCAGTTAAACTAATCATTTGATTCATTATGTTCTGCTTGGTTAACAAAGAAATGTGTCGGTGAACATAGCTCAGTTAATACTGTAGTCGGTATACACTACACTCTGTCGGTGTATACTAGAAATGCTTCATTTACCGACAACACTGCTTTGTGTCTTTCAGCTCCATACTTCATCATAGATGAATGCAACATAATAAAGTCAATATCATCAAGTCATAGACTCATCAACAAGTTACTCAATGTGTTCCTTATCCTCATCTGTCATGTACATCTTTCCTCATGTAGATTTCTCTATTCTTCATCTATTTCACCTTTCTTCAGATGTCTCGGTATAGTAACTTACAAGATAAGTGTTGTCAAACTAGTTGACATCAATGACAACATAATACTGATTTAATCATATTACATATCTAATCAGAAACTCCTCAGTGATCTTGTAATCACAGATTCTTCAATCAAATTCCAAATCAGTTGTAGTCCAACAATCTCTCCCTTTGGCATTGATGGCAACTCAAGTAATATGAAATGTACCATACACATACCAAACATACATTCTACAACTTTGTGAGAAAATGTTGTAAGTTGAATAGACTTAATATGTTTAATCACTATGTTAATAAACTAGCATTAAATAATACAGCTTTACCATTCTGTAGTTATGATCTTTTCAATTCTCCTATTCCTGCTTCTATTCTCTGTAACTGATCTTCAATACTCTATCTCATTCAGATTGTCTCTCCCTTAGATAATTCTCATCGGTGCTTTTTCCTTTTCATATTTTGTTTATCTCTCCCCTTTTCATTTCATATTGTTTATCTCTCCCTTTGACAGCAATGCCAAAGAAACAATCAATTATGTCTGCCTCTGTATCTCTGAATACTGATATTCCAATCGGTTCAAGTTCTCAAACTTAATCACAACCTTGAACATGATTCAAAGTGTGAACTATGCTGCATCAACATGAATGATCTTCTAATAAAAGTAGGCTGATGCAACAACCAGATCACCTTAGTGACCGATAGATAGGGGATAGACCCCAAGTCTAGTCCTCAAATATTCAAATGTGTCCTTCGATAGGGGCTTTGTAAAAATACCTACAAGTTGTTCTTTAGATGTAACAAATTCTAACTTTACTTACTTCTCTTGCACTTGTTCTCTTAAGTAATGATACTTAATAGATATATGCTTTGTCTTAGAGTGCATCACAGGATTCTTTGAAATATTAATAGCACTAGTGTTGTCACAGTATATAATCACCGGGTCAGTGATTACCTCATTCATTCCTTCCAACACTTATTTGATATATGCAATGTTTGAACAGTTAGTAGCAGTAGCAACATACTCTGCTTTAGTTGTAGACTAAGAAATACAAGCCTGCTTTTTACTTGTCCAGGTTACAAGTCTTTCACCAAAGAAAAATGCTCCTCTGGTGGTGCTTTTTCTGTCATCCACATTTCCAACCCAATCAGCATCAGTGTAAACTTTCAGTTCAAACTTCCCTTCCTTAGGATACCATAATCCATAATTCTTTGTTTTCTTCAAATATCTTAAGATTCTTTTTGTAGCTATCATGTGTGATTCTCTAGGATTAGCAAAAAATCTTGCAACTATACCCATAGCATGTGCTATATCTAGTCTACTGTGAACTACGTACATTAACTTACCAATCATGGATCGGTAAAGTGTCTGATTTACCTTGGTAGTTTCATCCTCCTTTGTCAATTTGCTTCCAGTAGCCATTGGTGTTCCTACAGGTTTAGCATCTTCCATGCCAAATGTCTTCAGTACTTCCTTTATGTATTTAGATTGTGTGATAAATATTCCATCACTCTGTTGAATCACTTGTAGTCCAAGAAAGAACTTAATCTCTTCAAACATAGACATTTCAAATTCCTTTTTCATTTCATTAGCAAATGTCTTGCAGACAAGATCTAAGTCTCTAAAGATAATGTCATCAACAAATATTTCAGTAATGATAATAGTATTATCAATATCACCTTTCACATACAGATTGTTGTTTTCACTTGTTCTCACAAATCCAATACTTAACAAATAAGTATGCAGTGTTTCATACCATGCTCTCGGTGCTTGCTTTAATCCATATAAAGCTTTATGTAATCTACATACCATGTCTTTATTTTCGGGATCAACAAATCCTTCAGGTTGTTCAATGTAGACCTCTTCTTCAAGTATACCATTCAAAAATGTTGACTTCACATCCATTTGATAGACTTTGAATTTCTTGTGTGCGGCATATGCAAGTAGCATTCTAACTCCTTCTAATCTAGCAATAGGTGCAAATGTTTCACCATAGTCAATGCCTTCTTCCTGTGCATATCCCTTGCATACCAATCTAGCTTTATTTCTTGTGACTTCACCATTTTCATTCACTTTATTCCTATATATCCACTTAGTACCTATAACATTCTTATCTTTTGGTCGGGGTACTAAGGACCAAGTTTTGTTCTTTTCTATTTTCTCTATTTCCTCCTTCATTGCATTAACCCATTCTTCATTCTCTAATGCAACTTTCATAGTTTTAGGTTCAAATTCACAAGTTAAACATGTACCTTGTCTTGTTTTGCTTCTAGTTTGCATTCCAGCATGTCTGTCTCCAATGATTTGTGTTTCAGGATGATGTCTCCTGACAAAAATAGCTAAGACTTGATTTCTCCTTTCTTGTTCATCTTGTTCAGGGTCATTTTCTTGCTCGGCAGCTTCTTCATGTTCATCAGTTTGTGGTGCCTGTTGTCCTGCATTGTTTCCCTGCTGACCAGTTGTCACTACTTGTGGTGTCGGTAGATACTCTAGATGTTCAATATAAGTGAATCTACCATAGTCTTCTAGTTCCTTTGTACTTTCCTCTATGTACTTGTCATCAAACTCATCAACATGAACATTTGTACTTTCAATAATCTTATTTGTAACCTTATTCAAACATTTATATGCTTTACTTGTAGTGGAATATCCCAAAAATATTCCTTCATCTCCTTTAGAATTAAATTTTCCATTTCTCTCATCTTTCAAAATAAAGCATTTACTCCCAAAAATTTTGAAATAACTTACAGTAGGTTTGTGTCCAAACCATAGTTCATAGGGTGTTCGGTTGGAGTCCTTCTTCAGTTGTACTCGGTTAAGAACATACACAGCTGTACTGATAGCTTCCCTCCAACATGTCTGAGCAACATTCTTCTGTATCATCAAAGTTCTAGCACAGTCAATTATAGACCTATTTCTTCTTTTAGCAATGCCATTTTGGTGAGGTGTCCTCGGTGTAGATACCTACCTTTTGATTCCATGCTCATTACAAAAATTAGTAAATTCATCAGAGATAAATTCACCTCCTCTATTAGATCTTAAACATTTTATTTCCTTTCCATTTTCTTTCTCTACCTTAGCTTTATACCACTTAAACATTTTGAAAGCTTCAGATTTCTCTTTCAGGAACATAATAGTCATTAGTCTAGTATAGTCATCAGCAAAAAGAATAAAATATCTATCACCAGAATAGCTCTGAGTTCTCATAGGACCACATAGGTTGGTAGGAACCAACTCAAGTATCTTCCTTGTTGAATAGTCTTTTCTTTTAAAACTAGACTTTGTCATCTTACCTCTCTGACATTCATGGCACATGGCATGATCAGGTTTTGTCAAATTAGGCAATCCTTTAACTCTTTTCTTTCTACTAATCTTGATCATGTTGTCAAAGTTCACATGGCATAACCTTCTATGCCACAACCAAACATCTTCATCCTTTATTAACAAATAAGAAGACTAATCCATATCAAGATAGGATAGATTACCTCTGGATTGTGTACCGGTTCTGACAATTCTTCCTCCATCATCATAGATCTTCACCTTTTTTCTCTCAAAAGCCAGTCGGTGGCCTGAATTGTTTAGCTGAGCCACACTTAACAAATTATAATTCAATCCATCTACCTAGTATGCATTGTCACATTGTAGTCTGTCATTGATCATTAGTGAGCCTTTACCTCTTACCATACATGGTGCATCATTTCCCATTCTCACAAATCCTCCATTATATTCAACAAGATGATCAAACTTTTCTACATCATCGGTCATATGATGTGTACAGCCATTGTCTATGATCCATGTATCATTTCTGCTTACTTTAGAGATCAGTGCTTTCTCTTCATGTTTCTCTTCCTCTTCTGAGTCATCTTTTATAGCAACAAATACAACTTCTATGTCATCATCAGAATCAAATTCAGTTTCAATATCTTCAGCTATGTAACATACCTTTTTGCCTTTTTCATCTCGGTTGTCTCTATTGTAGTTTCGGTAGCCTCTGTTGACTCTTTTCCCATAGCTTCCTTCAGATCAGTCTTTGGATCTATCATCATCTTTCTTCTGAGGACATCTAGCAGTGATGTGTCTGACTTCTTTACAATTAAAGCATGCTAAAGGTAGCTTACCTGTACCTTCCTCTTCCTTTGGGAAATATTCTGGCCATAAGTGCTTCAAGCTCATCAAGTTCATCATCGGTATCACCATCACTATCATAATTATTACTATTCCTATTAGATTTTCCAATCTTCAAAGAAGACATGAAAGTAGATTCAACAGAAGGAACAACATTGTTATCAAAGTTTTTTAATTCAAAGGTTGTAAGTTTACCAATCAGAGTGTCAAGAGTAAGGTTGGATGTAGCTCTTGTTTCATGAATTACAGAAATCCTAATTGCATAAACTGGTAGCAAAGTTTTGAGAATCTTTCTTATTATTGTTTCATCATCAATCACTCCATCAGATGCTCTAATAGCATGTACCACCTCTTTGAGTCTATTTAAATATTGGACAATGTTCTCACCTTCTTTCATTCTCATATCATCAAATCTGCCTCTCAGGCTTTCAGCTCGGGCTCTTTTGACATTCAGATCTCCACTGTAAATTTGTGTTAATTTATCCCACATTCCTTTGGCAGTCATGCAAGTCTTGATATCTTCAAATTCAGCATCAATACAGGCAGCAACAAGTTCCATCATAGTAACATTGTGTTCATGCTTGTCCTTCAGTTGATCAATAGTTAAGGGACCAGTGGGCGGTTGTATGTAGCCATTTTCCATCAGATCTAGTGCTGAGTTCCCAATTCCAGATATGTGCAACTTCATTCTTCTTTTCCATACTACGAAGTTCTCTTTGTTAAGTTTTGGTACTTCCCTCTTATACATCTTGAGACCTTTATGCTTAAGTCCTTAAAACTCTGTTCCAAGCAACTAAGGCTCTAATACCAATTGTTAGAATAACTGAGAGGGGGGTGAATCAGTTATCCAGTGCCCCAATACAAAATGTATAATTCAAAATAACTTCTCTAAATTCTGCTCATTGATAAACACTAAATACTTTCACTGTTTGTGCTTTTACCGATTACCAGTCTAATACTTATAACAGTTTACCAATCAAATCTAAAATGAAATATGCAAAGTATGATAAAAAATAAATATCACAATCAACACATAACACAAGAGATTTAACGTGGAAACCCTATAAAGGGAAAAATAACCTGGGATCGACAACCCAAAATTGTTCACTCTTCTGAAGTGAGGTCGGTTAAGACCCAACCCTATTAAAGGTTACAAACACACTGTCAAGTGTGAACTTGTTAGAGGATTGTAGACTAGAAGTTATCATCCAACTAGCATTCACTATGGGGTTGACAGGATAAGAATGTTCATTCTATGAATGATACATCATAAGACTTTCAGAGTCCACTCGGTTAAGATATTGAAACTGTATACAATGGTTAAATGTGTAACAGTAAATGATCTTACTTAATACAACTTCAATTGCAGATGACAAATCAATATTCAGTCCATACAAATCCTTCTGATCAATATTTCACTTCAGATTCAATACTATATCAACTTACTATCCATCGGTAATTGCTCTCTATAGCTCGGTAACTATTTTGCAACTTGGTTCTTACTAACCAGTATGATTAGAATGCATGAAAGCTTGTTCACATAATACTCCTGCAGCTTCTACTTCTCCCGGCATATTTCATAAAGAAATTTTGTTCTCTTATATAGACGAGTAAATCATTTTCTTCTCCACCATCAGATTTTTTTGCTTAACCTCATTCATAGATTTTGCCACTTCAAACTTTCTCAGTACTTGTGTCAATAACCTGTTTCAATTTTCTTCATTAGATCTTCCTAAATTTTGTCAACCGTCAATCTTTGTAACAAACCTTATATGTTACCTCAATGTTATTCACTTGCCATCTCATCAATCTTATCAGTTAAACTAATCATTTGATTCATTTTGTTCCACTTGATTAACAAAGAAATCTGTCGGTGAACACAGCTCAATTAATACTATGGTCGGTATACACTACACTCTGTCGGTGTATACTAGAAATGCTTCATTTACCAACAACACTGCTTTGTGTCTTTCAGCTCCATGCTTCATCATAGATGAATGCAACATAATAAAGTCAATATCATCAAGTCATAGACTCATCAACAAGTTACTCAATGTGTTCCTTATCCTCATATGTCATGTACATCTTTCCTCATGTAGATTTTTCTTTTCATCATCTCTTTCACCTTTCTTCAGATGTCTCGGTATAGTAACTTACAAGATAAGTGATATCAAACTAGTTGACATCAATGACAACATAATACTGATTTAATCATATTACATATCTAATCAGCAACTCCTCAGTGATCTTGTAATCACAAATTCTTTAATCAGATTCCAAATCAGTTGTAGTCCAACACTATATTAACAAGTTCAGGTGTTTGCCTTTATTTGCCTCCTGATTTGAGTAGTGTCATTTGAGGACACTCATGCAGATTACAATCTTCTCCACCTGATCATATTTCAGTGGAGGATCTTTAGATCATCAGTTACTTCTTGACAGAGTTTGCAACTTCTTGCTTCAGTGATGTTCTACATGTTCATCCTTGTTCCTATTTTTTGGAACGTTCCTAGTTTTGGAGGCTTCTTTAGTCCTTCAGACTAGTCTTCGTCTCTTTTTGGAGTAGAGTTTTTCCCATGCAGTTTTCTCTATTTCTCTACTTTATAGAGACTCTCTTTTGTACTTGGGTACCTGATGAGGTCTTTTGTTGCTAGGACCCATTTGCTTTCAATAGTTCTTTATAGGTTTTTAACTTCTCCCAAAGTTCATCTTAAGGGGGGGTGTTAAAGTAATAAAGTGCTTACTTATTAATTAAATAAAATTGATTTAATTATTAAGTTACTTATTATCTCTTTATACTTAAGCTAAACTTTAGGCATATAATAATTAATTACATTATTAATTATTATCACGCAACCTAGGTTTTTTCACCCTTTTAGGGTTTTGATCTCCTTTTATTGGATTGCAACTTTTGTTTTAGCACATCAAGAATGTCTCCTCTTTCATGCATCCATGTGTTCAGGCCTCTCTAGCTTATTGCTTCTATGTCTTTCTATGACAGGTGTTCTTGGGAGTTGTGGGTTGTTTTCTCATCAACTCCAATAAAAATAGTGATTGTATGCATTGTGGGGTTGGGGTATACGCACTAAGAGAATGTAAGATAGAAGATAGAAAATACTGCTATGTGCTAATACTCTGTGTAAATGCATCAAACTTTTGTGTATAAGTGTTATTTCACTGTGTAAAGGTGTCAAATTTTTCCTTATATGTGCTATTTCTCTTATTGTGCGCACTACTTCACCTGCAAGATAGAGAATTCAAACAAAAACTCATGCGAATTTAGAAAATAAACATGAAATTTGACTAGTAGAGGCCTTGAGACCCATGGTGGGTGTCATTTTGTGTACCTAAAATACCTTCAAAAGACTAGTTTGTCAATATATCAATCAATTATGCAAAATACAATAATTTAGAAGTTATTGAATGAAAATAATAATAATAAACATCTTATGGCTCTCTAATTAAAGATGCTAAAGACAAGCTCTCAATAAGCTTCCATTAGAGACAACTCTAAAATAAGAAATTATGCTAAATGATGAGAAATTATGCCTATCCTTGCTCAATAATGCTAAATTATGCTTTCAACAAGCAATTTCACTATAATAAGGATGAAATTCTAAAATGCTCTTGGATCCTTTGCTCTTGATTTTTTCCTTCTATTTATAGAATTCTCCAAGCTTAGGGGGTGGAGTGATTTTAATCATGATCAAGCTTGGGTTAAGTCTATGGTTTCAAATGTTGAGACAAATTAAACATTTTATCCTCAAAGCTTGGGACAATGAGACAAAATGAGTAGTCAAGATTCATTCTCCAAGTGAGTGATTGAGATTCAATTTGGCTTTGATCCATGTGAGCTCAATTCTCAATTCCTATTGGTTGATGTAATTCCTTCCCATGTGGTGGGTGAGAAATTTTAGGAATTAATTAATTGATTTATTTAAATTTTTTACCCACGTGTACCCTTGAATGGGTTGGATTTGATTTAATTCAACTATATAATTAATTAGAT